>PQWD01004492.1:0-68923 GCA_019425675.1 Leucinodes orbonalis
CATTCACATAGCGGCATCTCCCCAGGTTAACGCGTTAAGGATTTCAGTGGATATTTATTATTTATTTATTTATTTATTTATTTATCTGATTATATCAGAGACCTGGGTGATAGTTCCGCTAATTTTAAAATGAGCCAATTCTATCTTTTATAGTAAATTATTGCGTGTTTGGTATTCTATTATTAAAATAATACCATTATCGTTTTTCAATGATATTCCACGAACTAATTCGTATCCATAGATACGTTATATGCTCACAAAACATCCGAAGAAAGTGTTCCGAATGCAGTGGCGGCACACAGACACATTTTTCTATTTTGCGCTATGTCACTACATTCCAAACAATATAAAAGAGATGGCGAACTAAAGATTGCGAGTAAAAAAGATCAGTGAGAGTAAACAAAAGATGTTCACTCTACCAATTACTAAAACTCGTCCAATTACTTTTTACGAAAAATTTGTATCGGGGAGCGAACCCGGAACCCTTGGTGTAGTAGCTGACGTCTCAATCATTACTCCAAATGGGTCAGCAATGTAGTAAATTAAATCCTTCTGTTTCTTATTAGGAATCCAACCCGTTCCCGTATCCTGGGCATTCACTTCGAACAAGCGAAGGCGGGTCAGCTGCGATACCTGAACCTGAACACGACGTTCAACTCGACAGTTCAGCTCAACTATCGGCAAACGGAACTTGCCTTTTGGACTATGTACTTGCCCACAGTCATTGGACGGCTCGTGCCCACTTATCCGCCTATCACTGAGGTGAGATATACTCTTACATAATAATAGAGCGTCGGTGGCTCAATGGTGTGGACTGTTGCCTTCCTACCGGGAGGGCTGAAGTTCAAATCCCACCGCGTACCAATGTGTTTTCAAATTTTCGAAAATATATGTATCCGACGCTTTTGCGGTGAAGGAAAACATCGTGAGGAAACCTACGCACGCCTGCTAAGAGATTCAAAGGTTGTGCGTGAAGTCGTCCAACCCGCACTGGGCCCGCGTGGACGACTAAGACCTAATCACCCTATACGGGTAGGCTCGTGTCCCTCGGTGGGGACGTTTAACTTGCCGCACAATCTCACTCAAAAAGTATCCGCGGCAAAGTTTTGCCCATCGCGTCCGTTGGGGAAAAGTTTCATTCATAATCACGTCGCTCGCTCATGTCAAAGTGGCATAGTAGTATGCTCGTGCTTTTGATTTTGTACCCTTTTAATGACGCCATAAGGTAAAAATTTGTATTTCGTGCGAAACCTGATTTTTTAGTTTAGCACTTGTAGTCTCATTTGTTATTATAAATAAGTAAATTATTATCTAACACCCTAACTTGCCTACATTTACAGCTAAGGTAGGCAGATGGATTTCAGTGATAATGTGAAATTTCATTTTTTTTTTCAGTACTGGTGGGAGCCGAAACAACCTCTACAAATAGCCTTCTGGACCGTGTCGAGTTTTTGTCTCGTGCTCATTGTTTTATTGGTGGTGTGCTGTATGCTTTGGAGGAATGCCAAGAGGTATTTTGTGACGTTTTTTAACTGACTAATGCTAATAATAGAGCCATCTCCGCTCGCCACTTGCCCGGTGAAGCTGTAAAGGCCATCTGCGGCCAACAGCAGTAGTCAGTTCGAAAGAAAAAAAAAACATTTTTAGAGCGTCGGTGGCTGATTGCTGTGGACTGATGCCTTGTGATCTGGAGGGTGCAGGTCCAAATCCCGCCGCCTACATTATCTTTTCGAATTTTTGAAATTATATGCACGTTATCCGACGCTCTTATAGTGAGAGAAAACATCGTGACTAATTTATCAGTTGTTAATTTTCCTTCATTGCCACTCTATCATGGTCGGGCGTATCACTTACCACCAGGTGAGCGTCCTGACAGTCTTTATGAGGGAGATCATTCCAACCATGCCCTTTAACACATCTTTAAGTTATACATTAAATATAACGCAAACTCGATACTGAGTCGTCTAGGTAGGCACCACCGCAGTGCCAGATATCATCCCGTGAAACAGGAGTGTTATGCACTTTTGTGTTTCGGGATGAGGGCACTGTAGCTAGTGAAATAAACGGGTATAAGAGACCTAACATCTGTTGTCTCGGGTGACGGGCGCAGTGCGGCATTGATGGAGAATAATAACTGTCTGTCAGTTGTTGGTCTCCTTTAATGCCGCTCTGTCATGGTCTGGTGTATCACTTACCATCAGGTGAACGCCCAGACCGTCCTGTATACTAATAACATAAAAAAAAGAAAACTAAAAAAAAATGTATATGTGCACTATTATTGATTTTTGTCAACTAACATGTAAAATTCAACCTCGTTATCGTAATAGTAAAACAGCGATTTTGGAAAAATATAAGTAACTCGATTGGTTATTATTTTTATTCAAAACTAGCTGACCCGACGACTTCATCCTGTCAGAAAAAATTGTAATGTGGCAGTGTTTTGTTCCTACCATTTTTATATTCTTTGCAAAAATTATCCTGAACAGAACCGGTAATAATTCGGTGTGAATTAAAAATAATTAAATAAAACACTATAAGCATTTAAAAGTAAGTAATTTTAATGAACTTTATATTATAATAGCAATAAAGCTCAAATTGATTCTACGTTTTAGTTAGAAAACTTTTGTATGTGAAAAAGAAAAGGGCTGTTTTTAGGGTTTTCCCGGCAATTATTCGATTTTTTTCTCGCCGTAAGAACCATCCTTGGACTTCAATGAACATTTAAAAAAAGAATTGGCCAAATTGGTCCAGGCGTTGTTGAGTTATGCGCTTACCAACACATTTTGCGATTCATTTTTATAATATAGATGAGTAAGCATTTATACCAAATACATGTTACTTGTAGTGCAAGTCTAGTAGCTTTACCATTACGGTAACGAGGTCACCGAACACATAACAAACCGTCTTTACCAAATTTTAATATAATAGCCCCCACAAACTTAACAAAGACTACATGAAAAGTGTGTGTGTACTAACAATAACCGTTTTGTACCAGGGCTGCTCCTCCGAAATGGAAAATGGTACCCGCAGTGTAGGTGACTTTAACAACTAATACTTGTGTAGTTGACGTACGCTTGACCGTTAGTTTGTGTGTTTTAACTAATAGCACTTGTGTATTTGACTGTACACTAGCTTGTTACTTGGTGTAGGTATATTAACATTATGTATTTTACTGTACGCTTGACTGTCAGTTACTAATTAAATAGTACTTGTGTATTGGGCTGTACGTCTCCTTGTCATCTTGTGTATATCAAATAATTGCACTTGTTTATTTTACTGTATGATTCCTTGTTAGTGTGTGTCAATTTATAGCACTTGTGTGTTTAACTGTACGATTGCTGGTCAGTTGGTGTATGTACAACTGTTTGTTAGTGTGGTTCAACTAAAAGCACTTGAGTATTTGACTGTTTGCTTGCTAGTCACTTTACATATTGTGTTAAATAATAGAACTAGTGTACTTGACTGTACGCTTACTTGTTTGTCTATTTACATGTTTGACTGTGTGCATGCTTGTTAGTTTGTGTGTGTCAGGTTGTATCATCGGTATGCGCTTTTCATAATGATTTTTCGACACTAAATCAGTATTTACGCTTAGAATGCTTTTAGATGTATCTCTTAAGCTTTAATCTTTTTATTTATTTATTTTGATTTATTTATTACCGGTATTATTTCGGGAATCATTCAATAAGTAAAGTTTTTTTTTAATATAACCCTTATAAACCTTTTTTTTTCTTTTTTCATTTGCGCGATAAGATTGCTAATTGTACTTGATGTATATTTTTTTACATATATTTTTGCGAACGTATTTTTAATTATGAAATAAATAAATAATATTGGTATTAATGCTAATAATTTATATTTGTTACCGAAATTCAAACGCATTCCGCGTCTCTGAGTTAATATTTGCTGATCAAAAGTGAGGCCTGACTAAAAATGAATACATTTTTTATATTTCGCAACCTTAATTGTTCCACAGAGAGACGGACCGGTACTACAGCGACGATATATTCATGGTGCCCGACGGCACCGAGTCCGGTATCGAGAACACGAATAGATCCCGGGACAATATTTACGAGTACCGAGACGTGCCCGTCAAGCGGCCGCCCACTCCGCAGACTATAAGCCGGACGGTAAGCTATTGGAATGATTAGTGGCGTGCACAGACATTATGAGTAGGGTATGCCAAGTGAGTGAAACTATTCGCAAAAAATAATTTGACGACCCATTTGGTGTTGCGGTTGAGACGTCGACTGCAACACCAAGGCTTCCGGGTTCGATCCCCGGGCAGTACAAACATTTGTGTGCATGAACATGTCTGTTTGTAATGGCCTGGGTGTTTTTACAAAAAAATAAGTGTATAAGTATGTTTATCCGTTGTTTAGTACCCATAATACAGGCTTCACGCTTAACTTGGGCTAGATGGCGCTGTGAAAAATAATTTACATTTTTGTCAAATTGAGTGCTGTTGTTGACAACAGATCGCCTATTTTAAATCTGTAGAGGAAATTGGGCGTATAAGTGGTAAACATTTAATATGTTCGCGATTTTCCGGGTTAGAATATGGAGTGCACGCCACTGGTACCTAGAAGTTGAAGTCAAGCTAAAATCGGGTGACAGGCTAAGTAATAATAGATTTTAAAAAATCTAAGCCTTATATTTAGAAAATAAGAGCGTCGGTGGCTCAGTGGTGTGAACTGTCGCCTTTCTACCGGAAGGGCTGAGGTTCAAATCCCGACACGTACCAATGTATTTTCAAATTTTCGAAAATATATGTACGTTATCCGACGCTCTTACGGTGAAGGAAAACATTGTGAGGAAACCTTCATGCACGCCTGGGAAGAAATTCAAAGGTTGTGCGTGAAGTCGTCCAATCCGCACCGGGCCCGCGTGGACGACTATGGCCTAATCACCCTACACGGGTAGGCTTCGTGCCCCTCGCTTGGGACGTTTAATGAGCTGATGATGATGATACCTATTGTTTATATTGACAGTCAATAAGACAGCCTTTCATTTGTTTATTTATTTATCCTTTATCTTTATCCATGATAGTCACTTGTGCTCTGTCAGAATAACAGCGTTGCCGTGTCCACTTTTGAATTATTTTAATGCCAACTCAACACACGGCAAGAAAAGCTGAGACAGGGCCTTTTTGACCACATAAATATATTGTATTTTCTATTTTATTAAGTACACAATGATTTGCTTTTTTTTCGTTCTTTTCCATTGTTTTTTTTTTGGTTTTGTTTTCTTTGTTTTTGTTTCGTTTATCGTTGAATTGTTTTGTACTGTTATAGTCTTGTAATGTTAATTTTGTGGTCAAATAAATGTATTTTCTTTCTTTCTTTCCATATTTAGAAAATTGTAAACATTAAAAAAATTGTCAAAATCTACACTTTTTCTATTTTTTATTTTATCTATTTATTTCAGATAGCTATGATCCATTATTTGTTAGTAACATTTTTTTCTTACCTCTACCGTTAGTACGATTTACAACGTATAACGTCTATAATTTCTAAAATACACAACCTATATATTTTTTATTTATCTCACAACTCTTTTGATTTAGCCTGTTACCTGATCACAGCTTGACGTCGATGGGACAACCTGTGTTATAATTATTTTAATTATATTAAAAAATATATTAACTAACCGATACAGGTATAGAGCGTCGGTGGCTCAACGGAGTGGTCTGTTGCCTCCCGTTCGGGAGGAAGATCGAGAGGGCGCTTGTTAAAACCCCGCCACGTACCAATGTGTTTTCGAATTTTCGAAATTATATGTACGTTATCCGATGCTCTTACGGTGAAGGAAAACATCGTGAGGAAACCTTCATGCACGCCTATGAAGAGATTCAAAGGTTTTGCGTGAAGTCGTCCATTCCGCACTGGACGACTAAGGCCTTACACACCTTATACGGGTAGGGTCGTGCCCCTTCAGTGGGGACGTATAATAAGCTGATGATGATAAACAGGTATATTAGTTTATTTTTTATTTTTATATTTGCTAATCATTATACGTGGCCAGCAGGCGAGTCAAGCGGCGACCCTGCAATCTCGGCCAGCCTCATCCGCGTCCACTGGATCGGCGCTTTCCCTCAAAGAAGGTTCGGGAACGGTCTCCCGAGCACCTGAACCTTTGCCACGAGCAAGGTCTCGCACACACATCGTACAAGGCGTACCACAAACTACTGTATAGTACACCTATATGCAGGTATTACAACTTTTATACTGACATTAACTAAGCTTTTAAACAGACAATAAGTTAGAACGAGACTCAATGTTGATGTTTACTTCAATAATGTAAAAAAGTATAGATTCGTGATATGCTCACAAAACCATTGAGAAAAGTGCTCCGAATGCAGTAACAGCATACATACACATATTTCGAATTTCGAACACATTTACCTAAACAAAGGAGCACAAACTGTACTCTCTTCGGCGGTTCGTTTTTGAGAAACGGATGGCGTATCTACCTTTATATATACAGAATATTATTGGTTTACTTAAATTGAGTTAGAAGAGATGGCGCTATATATCGTATAGAGCGCGTTCTCTTTCTAATTCTAAGCAAAGATCAACGCTTGAGTCTCGTTCCAGAAAACGGGTCTGCGGACTGGAAAACTATTGTCAATCTAATAAAAATTTCTTAGTGATCACAAAAACAGTTAAAGTAAGATATTTGCATTTCTAAATAATATTGTATCACTGTGACCACTGTCACTGTCTTTGGGCACACAATAAAATATGTAATTTTCTAAGATTTTGCGATTCGCACATATTTTAATCGAAATCTTAATTTCGGACAGTTGTCCGTATTGAATAATTATTAATTCATTTAATTAGTTTTGATTCAATATTCTTTGTTGAATTTATCTGACTGCAATGAACGTTAAAATGATTTTATCCGGAAAACTTAAATGTGAGATTTCTGGATATCTGGTTGTATGTATGTAGTTAAAAACTATGTTGTTAAAAAATCGCTTATCATATAAATTAGCGTTTTATGGAGTATTTATTATCATTTAATTTTCAAGTAAACAATTTTTTGTATACAATGCACTAAATAAGGTCTTGTATAGCACTATATTGAAATATTTTTAAATACTTTAAGATATTTAGTTATGTAACTTGTACGCATATACCACCGTTGAAGATTTTTACTAAGTTTTAAACGTAATCATTATGTAACCAGGTGCAGACAAAACTTTTCAAAGTTATCTACTAATAGAATTGATTGACCATAAGTTCTTTGACTCTTATCTATAGCTTTTATTAATACTATGGATATATTGAGGCCCAATTAATTATGTAGTTATTTTTATATTAACCATTCCACATTTGTGTAGCTTTATCAGTTGACTGGGGCAAAGATTTAAGTGCTACCGAGATAGCCTAACTTTGTGTCTTGTGCAAATTAATTGTTGTACGATTTTTTACAAAGGACTGCAAGTATTCTATTATATAGATTAAGTATGGATGGTAGACAATTGATAAAAGTGGAACTTTATTGACATAGCCATGTCTTTTAAGAATTATTATTTTATGTCTTATTTTAAGAGTATTATTGTGCGAAGTTACCTCTGAGGTATCGAGCCTGTTTAGTATTGTATGCGTAATTTTATATTACATATGTAAACTCAAGTGCAAACAAACGAAGGATAAGGAAATTTATTCCTATTTTATAAATAACTAAATATTACAATTCCAATCAACAGGATATTTTCGTATTTAATATTATTAAACTTATAAAGATAATCTGTGATTTGTCCGTCCCAATTGAGTGGAATTTAATTCATTTTACTTTAATTATATTTCAATTGATTGCTGGAAATTTAAACAAATAAAAATTTAACATTCATAGGTTAAAATAAAAAAGTCAAAATAATGATAACAATACAATGTTACCTACTCTAAAAAAAAAAATTTAAAAAATAAAAGTACAATTTTTCACATAACAATAAAAATAAGGGAAAAAAATATTGTTTAAAGACACATTGACTTACGCTTTCGATATGTTGGTACTTCTTAAGTATTACATTAATATTAATTATAAATATATATAAGGTTAAAATTTAAGTAGGTTTAAAACAATGTTTGTGATTGTGTCCGTCCATTTTTTGTGCAATTTGTGTCTTCGTGAAACGTGCCTTTGTGTAGGATTTTATATATAAAAATGTATTTATTGAAAAATATATGACCAACGGAAACTGCCTTATGAACGAAATTAAACAAAATTTTAAGTAGTCATATATGTGATTTTATTTATGCATAACATTCTGATATATTGATCTGTTTACAAAAACATGTTTTTTAAAGAATTTGCCTTAAATTGTTAGAATTTCTACAACATGCATGTACCTAATGTCAAACAGACAAAAGGATGAGACATTACAGACAGAGACTACTTTACATGTTTACGTCACAAGTTAGTATTGTTTTCCCCCTTTCCGTATTATGAATAGGCAACAGTAGTCACTTACCACCCGGTATCTTATTAATCGCCAATCTATTATCTTTTGATTGCTATCGTATTTTAAAAAATACAATTTAATAAATTACCCGTAAAAAAAATACTCGTTTTCTGTGACATGATTGACCCTATATTTTGAACCTTATTCCATGATGCTAGCGTTGAAATCCAACGAAATTCACAATTGCGGTATGCCTTATAAATGGTTCAGACCCCCTCTGATGTCATCCTCAAAACACTAGAAAATCAACTCTATATCAAAGCATCTAAGCTGTATTCTCGCACCGGCACACTTCAGGCAAAGGTCTCGAAGTGTACGGCGTACAAGTCGGACCGCAAGTCTTCTCGGCCAGGTACCCTCCTCGGGGCAACAGCCGACCCGGACGTTCTATCAGGTCTACCACGTAGTTAGCCCGGAGTAGACCGGCCGGGTAGTTTTCTTCGTGATCTAAACGCTCCTCCTGCCATGTTTAATTTATTGAAGGTAGTTGGACGCTGTCATAACCTATGGGTAGCGAAGTCGATGAAAGATCGTTGACTTTTACCATGTTCATGTCAAGCCGCGTGGGAACCAAAGTAATGACCATCCAAGAGTATTGAAAAGAACAAAAAGAGGTTGACTCTTGTTAACCGATTACTATACAACTTAAGTCAGCTTTTTTAGGGTTTTAGGGTTCAGCATTCTAAGTTTATTCTAGGGGTGTAGATTTTGTTATCTATCATAAAAGTTACAAGTTACCATCAATCAACTAACTTGATGCACAATCTCACTCAAAAAGCGTCCGCGGCAAAATCTGCCCATCGCGTCAGTTTGTCAGAATTTCATCCATAATCACGTCGCTCCTACATGTCATAGATATATGTCTTAGTAGTATGCTCGTGTTTTTTGTACTCTTTCTATGAACGCTTAGGTCACAATTAATGAATAATTTACGTGCTAAATATACGTATGTGTTACGGGGCTCGATGTTTTCGTTTTAATTGTACATCCAGTTAGTTTATTGTTGATCTAACTTTATTTATAATACATTTTTTTATGTTATATTAAGTGTACAGGACAGTCAGGACGCTCACCTGATGGTAAGTGATACGCCCAACCATGACAGAGCGGCATTGAACGAAAACCAACAACTGATAGACAGTTTTTATCCGCCATCAATGCCGCACTGCGCCCGACACCAGAGACGACACATGTTAGGTCTCTTATACCCGGTAATTACAGCTACAGTGTCCTCACCCCGAAACTCAAATGTGCATAGCACTCGTGTTTCACGGGACGATATCTGGCACTGCGGTGGTACCTACCTAGACGACTCAGTATCGAGTCTACCACCTAGTATACGTACCGGGTCAAGTTCGGGCACTGCCACCTCGCACCAGGCGTGTGCGCTGCAGGCCCGGTACAGGGCGCACGGCAGCCCGAGCCGGTCGGCCAGCACCTTGTACAGGAGGGCACGTTCTAGGGGACCTCCTACACGCACCCATCCTAGTCCTACCACACAGCTGTGTAGCTCCGCCTGTCAAGCCATACTAATATAAATGGAACAATGTATGCATCTGTCTGTTTGTTTGTACTCTAAACAACAACGAATTTGACGTGTTTTGAGTGGATATAGATGAAGAACAGGACTCCTTTCCTATGTTTTCTATGTATAATATGTATATTACAACAATTGTGTATTAGTACACGTTATCCGTTGTTTAGTACACTACCCCATACTACAGACTTCACGCTTAACTTGGGCTTAGCTAGATAAATATCCATAAATAAATATGACATTCACACAGTGCCATCTAGCCCCAAGTCAAGCGTGAAACCTGCATCATGGGTACTAAACAACGGATAAACTTACTTATGTACATTTTTTTTGTAAATAATACATATTATATATAGAAAACACCCAGTCCATTACAGACGTGTTCATGCACACTAGGGGTCGCAATACCGGTAATCCGGTATTTTCGATATTTTCGGGATTCAGCTAAAGTTAGCAAATTTAGTATTCTATTCAACCTATCGCAGTCCACTGCTGGACATAGGTCTCCCCCATTTCGCGCCAGATATCCCGGTCCTCCGCTTTTCTCATCCAGCCACCACCAGCGACCTATCTCAATACGAGACGCGGTCTCCACTCCAGAACTATTCTGCTCCAACGGCCATCGGTTCTGCGACAAACGGGGCCAGCACACTGCCACTTTAACTTGCTGATCCGGCGGGCTATGTCGGTAACTTAAGTATAAAAAAGTTAATTTGTGGAGGAAGAGTAAGAAGGTACTTCTCTTCAACCTGTTGCAGTTCAATGCTGGAAATAGGTCTCCCTTATTTAACGCCAGATATCCTGTTCTCCCGCTTTCTTCATAGTTCCTCCATTAGCAATATTTCGCAAGACGACGTCCATCGCGCAGGAAGGCGTCCTACGCCACGATTGCCAAATCGTGGTCTCCACACCAGAACTCGTCTTATCCAATGGCCATCGGTTCTGCGATATACGTGATCCCACTGCCACTTCGACTTGCTGATCCGGCGAGCTACGTCGGTAACTTTAGTTCTCTTGGATAACTTAACTTTATTACAGATCTTATCTATTAGAAAAGCCCCAAGCATAGCTCGCTCTATTGCCCGTTGAGTAACTCTAAATTTGTGCAACAATACCACAATCAGTGACCATGTCTCACCTGCGTATGTTATTAGTATGGGTAACGCTTGATCAAAGACTTTTGTCTTTAAGAATTACGGAATCGTCGTCGTGCAGACCAGCTAATTGGTATAGTATAGCCCAAGTAAACGTATTTTCGCACAACATCGAGAAGGACGCCATCAACGTATATTGGTTGTGACTTGTGGCATGATATAGTCATTGAACATGACTTTCGTCTAGTCCAAAATCCTGCTTAGCCCAACCTCGGAATGATTCATTTAGTTGTTCAGCATCTCAGCAAGCTCTTCAATGACGATATCGTCAGCAAAACAAAGGTGAAATATATTCTCTTCATTGACGTTCACGTCTCGTCCCAGCCAGTCCAGGGTCTTAAAAACATTCCCGATTGCATTTGTGAAGAGTATCGGGGATAAAATAACATCAACCTGTCTCACCTTGCGACGCCATTGGATCGGTCTTGTCCGCTGGTCTTGGATCCGAATGGTCATCGTCGCTGCGTTGGAGAGACACTTCATTACCTCGATATATCGCTTTTCTCGTAGTCCACAAATGCCATAGTATTTGGACTTCTGTATAAGCTGTCGAAGTGTATGAATGTGGTCCACGGTTCTGTAGCCTTTTCAAAACCCAGCCTGATCTGGTGGTTTGAATTCGTCAAGTCTTTTATTGAGAGACGATTCGTCACAACTCTGAAAAACAACTTAGGTATAGACGTGGCTCTGAAGCGCTATTGGTCTTATCTCTTCAAGATATTTTTATCACCCTGTTCTCCTCTTGATCCACCTTTTGAAGAACAAGATGACGACGCTGGACCACGTTTCCAGTGCAGTTTCCTGGTGGATAACGGCATTATAGACCTCAAATAATGCCCTAGGAATGGGACGTCCACGAGTTTTTAGGAGCTCTGTGCTAAATGCCGTTAACACCCAGGGCCCTCCCATTTCTAAGGTGCTCCAGTGAATTCGTTGTTAGGATTAGTCCTTACGATTAGGTACATGAAAACCGTCATTGAAATTGACATCATCATCGTTTGCAAAGTGAACGAACTCACGCGCGCCTAATACGAATAAATGGCGCGTAACTTTTTATTTTTTTTACTAAAACCGAAAATACCGAATATCCCGGTTTTCGTGAAATGAATACCGGTATTAATAAGACCCAAATTTGGCCCGGTATCCCGGTATTTTCAAGATCCGGGATCCCGGTTTGCGACCCCTAATGCACACAAATGTTTGTGCTGCCCGGGGATCGAACCCAGACCTTTGGTGTAATAGCCGACGTCTCAACATTGCGGCAAACGTACACATTATTTATTTACACCAAACGGGTCGGCAATACCTATATGCATGCATGTGTCTGGTTGTTTGTCCGCCTTTCGCGATGAATTGACGTGAATTTATTTTGAGATAAATGAAGGGAAAGGAACATTTTCCTGAAATGGAAGGTTTGTATGGAGCAGCAATTTTCAAGTTAAAAAAGACTATTTTTCACTAGCAAAATAATAGCACATAGTGAATTAGTTCCCACTTATTTCCTCGCGGGACTTGAACCCATGATCCCCAGACCAAGCAGCGATGTAAAGCCAGCGCTGTGACCACGACAGCAGGCTGAGAGTTAGGGGATATCTGTTTCCTTAAAAAAAAACTGGGGAAAGTGGGTTCCAGTCGGGTAACCGCAAACCACCTCATGAGTCATTTCGTACGGTTTTATGCCAGTTTCATTAGTACATTGCAGGTGGAAACACCCGTCTGTCAAGGAAATTGATTCAGTACTTTCACAGGATACGTCAAGCCGTCGTCGGTCCCAACTACTATTAGCATGCCAGTCGTTAACACCTACCAAAAAGCATTAAGCCGGTGGTGACTAATTATCATTTCCATCCATTCTCCTTAGAGCAAAGGAAGGCTTCAGCTCAGATAAGATAATATGTGCTTCAGTTTTTGCTTACCATGATATCAGCCAAGTGAAGATCGACACTGGGCACCGAGCAATCCCTCTCCTGGGTGACGCCGCTCATCTGTTCCGCCACGAACTCTCCAAGGACAGACGCGCGTTGCTTCAGAGACGAGGAGACCTCTTCACATTTGTCCCGGTATCTTAGATTTGGTATTTGACATTATTATACTTCACTGCTTGATTATTATTTTTTGTGGCAAAATGTACAGGACGGTAAGGTCGCTCACCTGATGGTAAGTGACACGCCTGACCATGACAGAGCTGCATTGACTGAGACAACTGATTTACCTAGTTATTATTCTCCAACAATGCCGCATTGCGCCCGTCACCCGAAATAACAGATATTAAGTCTGTTACATCTGGTAATTTCATTAGCTACAGTGCCCTCATCGCGATACACAGAAGTGCACACTTCTGTTCACGGTACGATAGCTGCGGTGTTTCCCACCTAGACGACTCAGTACCGAGTCTACCACAAATGAAATTACTTCATAATTCTAATCAACTCTTTATTTATTTATTTTCTTACATAGATAAGTATCACATTCCATTGCCGAATATAATTCTAAATCTTACCTGACTTCATAATGTGCGTTTTCGATCTCGAAATAGTGTAATGACTTCGCTCTGAAAAAAAAATCAATATTTTTATGTCCGTGTTTGTCTAAGTGTTTCTATATGTAATATAATTATGTATGTACCTAGTAGGTATATATTTACAAAAAAAGGATAAAGTTTATTCGTTGTTAAATACGCATGTACAAACGCCTTGCTTAAATTGGCTAGATGGCGCTGGAATGTCTAAGTAAAGGATGTCCCAAAATTAACGCAAGATTTGAATTAAATAGAAAACACAGTTTTTAGTCTTTTGATTGTAATTTTTTATTGATTCATAAAGTACATAGGATAGGGTTATTTATGGAATAACACATCGGGCAAATGGCCTCCGCGGCTTTGCATACACATACGCACTCGTTTGTCGAAATTTTCCATGACCGTTCTGCATAAATGTGGCTGAATTTCGTTGATGCAACGTTGAATCTCCTCCTTTAATGCACGCGTAGTTGTGGGCTTGTTGACGTAGACCTGGATTTTAGATATCCCCATAAAAAGAAATCTAATGGTGTTAAATCACACGATCTAGGGGGCCAATTCTGATCACCGAAACGAGAGAGTACACGACCTGGAAATGTCTAACCATCAACTTGGGGCTAAGTTAAGCGTGAAGACTGTATCATAGGTACTAAACAACGAATAAACATACTTATATACATTTTTTTTGGAAATACATACATATTATACACAGAAAACACCCAGACCACTACAAAACAGACATGTTCAATGTTTGTACTGCCCGGGGATTGAACCCGGAACCCTTGGTTTTGCAGCCGACGTCTCAACCGCAACACCAAATGGGTCGTCGATGTGCAGGTTACATATATTTTGAAACTTACGGATCGCCAAACCAAATACGCAATTTGAGCAGGTACGAGCGAAGATTGTGATCATCCGGCAGCGGCGGGAACCGCAGGTGCGATGTGCTCGCGCCCATTTTAGACTCCGAGTGGTCATCTGGGTCAAAAGGGTTTTACTTTTTAGGGTTCCGTAACCAAATGGCAAAAAGCGGAACCCTTATAGATTCGTTAAGGCGGTCTGTCGGTCCGTCCGTATGTCACACCTTTTTTCTCCGAAACTAGCACTACTATTCAAACTTTGTAAGTATATGTATTCTGGAACCGCATGTTGGGTTTCTAATATATTTTTAAAACTGAATAGTTTGCGCGAGAGACACAAAGTTAAAAAAAAGTGTGCCCCCCTCTAATTTCTAAACTCATCATCATCATAAGCGTATTATACGTCCCAACCGAGGGGCACGAACCTACCCGATTAGGCCTTAGTCGTCCACGCGGGCCCAGTGCGGATTGGACGACTGCACACATAACCTTCGAATCTCTTCGCAGGTGTGCATGAAAGTTTCCTCGCGATGTTTTCCTTCACCGTAAGAGCGTCGGATAAAGTACATATATTTCGAAAATTCGAAAACACTTGGTACGTGCGGGATTTGAACCTCAGTCCTCCCGGTAGGAAGGCGACAGTCCACACCAATGAGTCACCGACACTCTCTCGTTATAGTATTGTAGAGGTAAAATAACTGTGAACGCACTATAGTATGCTTGTGCTTTGATTTGTACTCTTTCAATGGTGCATTAAGGTCAAATTTTAATGAATAATTTTACGTTCTAAATATTCAAATAACTTGACGTATGTGTCATGGGCTCGGACATTTTTAGTTGTAACCAACTCACATGGCGTCCGTATATCAAGGTCAGAAGCAACATCGTAAGGCGGCTGGTGAAACATGCAAATGAACACGGGATCCTTGTGCGGCGGTTTCTCCTCCATTATTGCCTGGATGGTCGGGAACGATTCGCCTAGACGCTTCTGCACGTAAAACCCTTCCTGCGGGATTAAGGTAGGGCATCATTAAAACCTTAAACATATCCACTGCTGAACAAAGGCATCCGCTAATTCCACGCGGACCGATACCTAGCGGTTGACATATATCGGCGACCTTCACGAGGATTAATGTAGGTAAACAGATATTATTATTATTTCCTAAATAAAAATAGGAAAGCTAAGACATCCGTATTTATAATTTACATGAAATTAAAAAGAAAATTGAAAATCTATGATTTTCGTCCACCGTTTGATGAACAAATTATCCTTATACCCAAAAGATGATATTTACAATCAAGATACGATAAAATAATATCTATCTTTAACATATTTCAGCGTGATATGTCAATAAGGGCAGACGTTTCCAGCTCTTTTCAAACATTCATAGTAAAAAACAAACAAAGTTTCGCAAATGCCGCTATTTATCGTAAAAAGCGCTATCCTTTTCTAACTAAATTTAAGTAAAGATCAACGTGGAGTCCCATTTTAGAAACTGCTCTTAGTCATTCTGATTCGCAACAGACCAAAGACTAGCGCTTGAAGATTAAACTTCAAAATATAAAGTAGTTGCAATAAATCATTGACATTAATACATTAGTCACAGGGGCCATACCTGTGTAAAATCGTTAATATCCAATCGGCCGGTGTAAGCCAGTTTCGCCGATGGATGGTGATTGAAGATCGCCTCAATGGCTGGCTCCCACGCACCCACCACGTACCTTGCCATTTTGTTGCCCACCATACTGAAAATTACGTAGTTTGTATTTCCACACAAAATCAATACACGACTTCGATGTTGTGACGTCACAAAGTCGTAAACGTTAATTTGTGTTTTGAAAAGTACTTTCACAAATGATTAGACCAACGATCTGACTTCATCACATCTGAGAAACAAAGCGGCAAGTTAAAACGTACGAAATATTGCCCGGTGAAGCTGTAAAGGCCATCTGCGGCCAAAAGCAGTAGTCAGTTCGAAAAAAGAAAAACGTACGAAGTTACGTGAAATTTAAAAATGTTGATGGCTCTTAAAGATTGTTTAGCGCGGAGGACTCAGAATTCTATTTACTTCGAGTTGTTACAGTAAGTTGGAGTAGCATTGTGCCGTTCATGTATGTCGCAGAAACGACGTTCATGTATGTGGCCGTTGAAGCAGAAAAGTCCTGGAGTAGAAAATGGATCTTGGCAAACTTAGCATAGGATGCCCTCCGACTCGATGGACTAACGACTTGAGAAAGGACGCTGGTAGAGGCCGGATGAGAAAAGCGATGGACCAAGATATCCAGTGTAGGTAAAATGAGAAAGACCCATATCCAGCGATGGACTGCGATAGGTTGAAGGTATGAGAGAAAAATACATAGAATCTTTTTATAATACAGGTTCGGACTACTTACTAATGTATTGTTCCCAGCTCCAAATAAACATCGGCTCCTTCGTCCGTAACACTGCAAACGATAAGTGTGCACAGAGCGGTGCGCAGACCAATGTGCTCGATGTTCAAGTTTTTAGACACCACCTGTAACCGTAGTAAAAGGTACAAGATGTCTTGAAATTGTTAGATTAGGCCGATGCCTTTTCTTACGATTGAGAGGCGACTTAATAAGCTCGGACAATAGCTTTTAAGAACCTTTTTTTAATTTAACCTGACTTTTGCTTTGAAGAAATAGTCTTAACCAAGGGAACAAAATTCCTTCAAAGTATGTAGTGACACAGTTGGATGAAATCCACTAAAGGACAAGGAACAATCTTAATGTTTAACGCAGATAAGTGACTCTTATAGTGTCAGTTTCAGTTACGCTTACGATCACTCCATAAATCATTTGACCTGCTTTCTATGGTTATATGACTTTTTGGGATCTGAATTCCCTCAAATAAAAAACACCTGAGTCTGTACAGTAGATACTTCATTCATCCGCATATAGGTTTAACGAAGAGTAAACAGTAACAAGGCCTATAATGGCTGCATAAAGTCACTCAGTAAACCAGACTATGCCTGATTTGATCTATTGATTATTGTAAGATATAGTGATTGTTATCAGGGAATAACTTCTGGATGAGCCGCGAACCAAGTTTGGCTTTTATCAGCGGGATTACATTAACAGTGTAACACGACAATATCCAAATAACCTATACCTCTTCTCCCTTTCGCGAAGTGAACAACTCCTTCGCGAGCTCGTCTGCCATGAGACCACTCAGAACCGTGCACGTCATGATCTTCAGGTTTATATCGATGCGCTGTTCATGCAACAAGTTATACATAAACAATTTTTATTAATAATGCTATAATTACGCGTACCAGGGGTTACGCGTTACCAATATTGGTTTTAGCCGTGTATTTCGTCATCATATACCTTTGTTCTCCTAGTACTACTACTACTAAAACAGTTATCATTTGGTTTTGGAAGGATTACTAAGTATAATAGGCATAATGACTGGGTCCTGCAATCGTAAGAACTATTTCATATTATTACAAATCTGGGTTAAATATAACGATGTGCTTACTCTCAGCTCGAAAACTCATGTTTTATGAATTTTATTAGTCTTCAAAGTTAGATGGGCAAGTCCATTTTTAAAGTACATTAATTGTAAAAAAATTGTTAACAAAAGGATAACACATACAATTTAAAGCAACTTTTGCTATGAAACCGTTTCAGTAAACGCAACATTTAATATAGTTGTAGTACAAAATTCACAAACTATGCGTACTAATTACTGATGCATGACGTCATAACTAGGAGCCATTTGTATGAAGCGTTTTTGGGAAAGTCCATTAATGTGTTTTTAGAAATGGAAAATCTCTGTGAGTTTTAATGTTAACGGAGTAATTTTTTTACCAATGTGTCTATTATTATGCGGTTCATCGATATAATAACAGAAAAAAAAATTGTCATCATCCCTATTCTGGAGATCATTTAAGTTTTATAATAAAACATGACCTTTTGATTAGCAGGAGTCCTGGCGCAATGGAAAACCTAATGAAAGAGAATTTCTATCCACAGAGATTAATGGATTTAAATTAATCGTATCTTAAAGCAAATAAAAATATTCCGTTCTCACAAAACTAATTAAATTTGCAATTTTTATAATTCTAAGATATAGGTACATATGTAGAGCTGCCCTATAAATAAGCTGTGTCCTTCAGTCGGCCGTTATACGCTGATTATGAAGTGTAATCGAACAAAACAACCTGCAAGATGTTGAGGAGCTCCTGCATGAATTCCTGGTTAAGCATGGCTTTGGTGCTGACGTGGTAGTTCTGCAGGTTGATGTAGCACTGCACCGCCAAACGCTGAGCTTCAATCGGGTTTTCCTTGACTACGATAATTACAAAATTCTTAGTGGATATTGTTTAAGGACTATTATAATTTTTATTGTCTTTTCATGTCAGCAAGGTCTAAAAAAATTTTAACGCGTTCTATGTTTCGAGTTTTTCTGAGGGATATAATCAGAAGTCATGGTATTCATGAAAGAACAAAGACGAGACGAGGAATGAGATGGCTCTTCCAATCAGATCAGAACGTTTAAAAAGCAATGGACTGGTCACGTATATCGCGAAACTAATGACTGTTGTAGCAGACGACTATATGATATATGAATCATCAACATTACAGCCTAAAATTTTCACTGTTAAACGAAGGCTTCCCCTATTAATTTCCACGCGGACCAATCCCCCAGCAGTTGACATCCATCTGCTACCTCTAACCAGATCATCAGTCTATCTGATATATATGAATGCCACATACATTTCCTATTAATGTTCCTCAACGAGGCGAAGGTCTTGGGCTCGACGAGACTGAAGGCAGCCTTCGGTATGATCCGGCACAGCTCGGCGAGCGCCCGGAGCGCATTCATGCGAACGTAGAACCACACGGCGGCGTCGTCGCCCAAGATTGCTAGATTAAATTCAAACAATTTTTTAATGAAAAATACACTCGCGTGCAAGTAAATCGACTCAAGCCTCAAGTACGCATAACAAGTGATATAACTAAAAAATGCCTTCTTATACCTCTATATAATGTTTTACATAGTTAAAGCCTAGTAATTGAGCTTTAAAATGGTGTAAGTTGCATGAAAATCGATTCAGTAGTTTAGTAAAAAAGGTCAATGCTAATGATAATGTAAAAAATGTTGAAAATTCATACAATTTCACAGTATGGGGTTATTGTGTTTAAATGAAACAAAATGTGCGTAAGATAAAAAAAATATTCGTATCAATATTTGGTATTCCCTCCTCTAGCTCTGATCACTTGCTCTCATGCGATTCTTCATCGACCTTATCAACTTTTTAATGGATGATTGTGGTATTCGACCCCACTCTTCTACCAACGCAGTCTTGAGCTCATTGATGTTTGTCGGAGCTGGATTCCTCGCTCTAACTTTCCTTTGGAGCTCGTCCCATATGTGCTCAATGGGATTTAAATCGGGGCTGAGCGCTGGCCAATGCATAGTGTGAATTCCAACTTCGTTCAGGAAATCACGTGTGGCCCGAGCAGTGTGACATCGGGCATTGTCATGCATCAAGATGAAATTTTCCCCAATAAAGCCTTGATAAGGGACAACTTGATCCAGTAGAACATTTTCAATGTAACGATCACTGGTCAGACCTCCTCCCCGGCCTCCCCCAGGAACGAAAACAAGGTCCGTTTTGCCTTCTAAGGAAATTCCAGCCCACATCATGCAAGATCCGCCACCATATGCAACGGTTTCCACAAAGCAGCACTGTGAAAACCGTTCACCGGGACGACGGTATACCCGACCTCTCCTGTCGCTGCCATGGAGACACATCCTCGTCTCATCTGTGAACAGGACTGACTGCCATTGCTCTATGCTCCAATCCAAATGTTCTCGAGCAAAGTGAAGGCGTGCTTGACGATGAGCTGTGGTCAACTTTTCGGAGTCTGGGTCTTTTCGGAGTAAGGTTAGCTTCTTTCAACCTTCTTCTAACTGTCCACTGACTGACAGTCACCCCGCGAACTTGACGTAGCTCCTGCTGCACATCTACGCCGGTAAGGTGTCGATTTCGGAGAGAGGTCGAGACCAAAAACCGGTCGTCACGCTCCGAGGTGCACCGGCGTCGGCTGGTATTAGGCCTCCGAGTGAAGGCACCAGTCTCTTGAAACCTTCTGTATACTCTCGAGACAGCGGACTGACTCATATTCAAACGACGAGCGACTTCTCGCTGGTTCAACCCTTCTTGCAACAGGGCAACGACTTGAGCGGCTTCTTCAGGTGTTGTATCCATAATTTTCTTCAAATGACGGCTTTAATTTGCAGAGATGTGTTCAGGTCAACGTCTAATGAGCGACTGATAAAGAAAAAACGATTACAGGGGTTTTATAGGGGGTTGTGTCGCGCAAGTTGTGAATAGAGCGCAGAGCAGTTTACGGAGGTTGCGTTCAGTTGCATTCTAAGTACAAGTGTTTATTTAAATTACTGATATTATGCTGCCATTTAAAAAGCCTAATTACTAGGCTTTAATTATGTAAACATTATATAGAGGTAAAATAAGTCATTTTTTAGTTATATCACTTTTTATGCGCACTTGAGGCTTGAGTCGATTTACTTGCACGCGAGAGTATATTTAAGTACCTACAATAACTTGTTGTGTGATTTTTCCAAGTTTGATTATGACGTTGGAGTTTTACTAGCGCTTTGATTCCACATTTATAAATCTCTCGAGAAACTATTACACTGAGAATTTATTGCCAGCTTATGTGTTTCCCAAAGTATACAATTTGGGTGGCTTCAAGTCAAGAGTGAATAGGTTTTTTGTAGGCCAGCGTGCTTTATCCTAGACATCGTTGTCATACCATTAACGTTGCAAGTCGTAATGAAATGTAAAAATAAAATGTCTGAATAAAGATTGTTTAAAAAGAACGATGATTCCGTCCTTCAGAGGGATAAGGCGTTGTTGCAGTTAGGTTTTTTGTTGAACAATACAAATTCTATTGCTCTGTGATTGTAGGTACTTAACAAGAGTTGCACAGTTTCAACTCTTGGTAGAAACTCCTTGATTGACCAGAAACTCCTTCATCATCAAGTTCTTCATCCTCAAATATCAAGGAGATTCTTGTCAACGTTTAATATCACGGAGCTTTATAATCCGATAATCAAATTTAAAGAAAATATTAGTCGTTGGCTTCGATCATAAAATCGAAGGTTGCCTTTTGGTATTATCATTCATTAGACGAAAAAGAGAGAAAAAAAGCTTGGATAATATTGGTTTGGAATTTTAATATTCAACTAAGGATGGTATTTCGTAGGGCACCACAGATTTCCCAATACAGGAGATGGGACAAGCCGCGTTTTTAAGTGCGACAAATGTAAGCTCAACGAGCATACACTGGCTGCCAGTTTATGCTCTGTGAGACGAGTCAAGACGCACGAATATTAGAAGAAATTACCGTTTTTTCCCAAAATGCCATCCTGTGCAATTGTAACATGCCATCATCGCAATGTATCAGCAAATTTACCAAGAAATAAAATAACTTTTCACAGGTAAGAACCGAAAAGAAATTGCGACACTGGGACTGCCTATAAACTTGGCGGCTTGTCCAGTCTAATTGAATATTCGGATGTCTGTGTAGGGCACATAAACAGGTTTTATTACCACAAAGTGCTTCAATGATGTTCGTATCAGACATCCTGACGGCTGCAGGCAATAGTTTCGTCATGTTGGCTACGCCCATCGCAGCGTCTGCTAAAAGTTCCACGTTCGAGCTAAGAAGCTGGTGGCAAAACACCAGATCCGTGCCGGTTTGGTATAAAGCCTGCAATCAGAATATTCATAAAAACCTCGAAGTATAAGACCCAACAATTTAAACCGACTTGAAAACACGATAAGGTTTCTGAATTCTGCAGCATTATTTTGTTAACCACGTATAATATAAGATATAAGTAGGCACTTTACTTTAATTAGATTTTAACTTCTCTTTTAAAAAATTGTGTCTTTTGAAATTTTCTGTCAATAAAATTGATAAAGTTAACGCAATATTTTAAAGATATAGTTTAGCTCTAAGAATAAGTGATTTAAGTAATAAATGTTTGTTGTTGTTATTATAAAATGTTTTTGTCTTCATAAATTAATAAATAAACTGAACTGTCACTTATGTCGCAGAGCCGATGGCCATTGGAGCTATCGAATTATGGGGATGAAACCGCGTCTTGGCAAGCATAGCGTAGTCCGCCTTCCAGCCTAATGTACCAACGACTTGCGCAAGGTCGCTGGAGGCTGGATCAGGGAAGTGGAGGCTTCGGATATCTGGCGCAAAATGGGCGAGACCTATGTCCAGCAGTGAATTGCAACAGGTTGAAGAATTAACGCCACGGATAAACAAAAATGCAAAGTCATCACTCACGTCCCTCCCATTCGCTGTGAAGGACATTTTGGTGAGTACAGCCAGACAGTGGGGCTTCATGGCCGGCAGCGCCATCTCGAGGTACGCCAGCAGTCGCAGTATACACCCGGACTGGTACAGGTGGGACGCGTTCTCCTCAGTCTCCACATAGTTGCGGAGAACGCCCAACACTTGGATGTGCACGTCGCGGAACTCGTATGACTGTTGATGTTTTGAAAACGGATTAATCTTTAACTGCTTCCAAGCGTTGGCACACTGATGTGGATGGTTGCCTTCTCATCTAGAGGGTGCAGGTTCAAATACCACCACGTACCAAAAATTATATGTACGTTTATCCGACGATCTTACGTTGAAAAAAAACATCGTGACAAACCTGCGCCCGCCTACGAAGAGATTCAAAAGCTGTGCGTGAAGCCAATCCGCACTGCATTCGCGTTGAACCTGCACCCTCCAGGTCGAAAGATAACAGTTCACAGCAAGGAGCCAACGACTCTCCTCGCAAAATATCATAATATAAAAAGAAATTTCGTCGCCTACTTGAAATATTTTAAAAAACCTTTAAAACACCATTTACATACTTCCAATATATCACAAAGGTCGAGTACTCCAGTTGACGCTCTAAACGTCCTTTGCACCACCATATCCTTATACCGGCATATCAGCTGGTCCACCGTCCTCAGAGCAGCGTGCTGAATGGCCAGGTATTTGCTCTGCATTAGCGCCAACAGAGACGGCCAGCTGAACTGCTGGTTCTTGGTTACTTCAGAAGCGCAACAGGGTCGTCCAAAGGTTGCTTAATGTCTGAAATGCAATCAATCTAAAGGCCTTTTGTTATAAGAATACCTAATAAATACATAAATTTTATTATTCAAATGTGACTACAGAACTTTTAAACCTAAAGAACCCACAAATAATTAGTAATAAATAATACAAAAGGGTTATTTTAAAATAAGTACTTATTAGCAAGTAGATAGCTGACTATATTGGCAATCGTCTTGAGGATTTATGGTCTTGAAGACTTAGCACGTAAACTAACTAGAGTAGTCTAGGGATAGTGGCAAAATCACCTGTAAACAGTTCTTCTGAACATCAGGATCCAAACTATTCTTCATCCTTGAGAAAAGGCTGCTCAGTATATTAGCCGAGACCAGCTGTTCGCATCCAAGAGGCTCTCTAGTTAACTCAGATAATACTAGAGAAGAAAATTCTAGTACGAAGACGTCCTCCATCTAAAAGATTATACTACTGGCATCAACTTTGAAGTAAGTTCTGTCGTTAAAAAAGGAATTTATTTTCTAATATCTGGACACTGGCTCAGACCTTGGCCAAGGAGGAAAGAGAGGTGGCGGGGCCTAATGCGTAATCTTGTTTCTTTTCAGAAAAATCGATAAAATTTACCATTTCCAAACAAAACTAGGAATAAGTCACACAAAGTAACTTTTTACTGTGCCGTCTTTCCGTAAAAATTGAATCCACGAACGTCCAGATCAAACAGCAACCTAAACTCAACGCTGCGACCACAACACCTCTGGGGTTGTGGTCAAAATATTGAAATATTGAGAGTTCTGAATAATTCAGTGTTTTGCATTATTCAGAACTCTGAATAATGCAAAATACTGAATAGAAACGTCATCAAGAAAAGGTAGTATAACACTTACTTTTACCAACATAAACGCAATCTTCCTCAAGTTTTGTGGATCGGCAAGCACCTGCTCAGGACCTCGTGGCAGCTGGCACAGCTGCGCCAACGCCTTTAGAGCAAACCTCTTGATGTTCATCAGGGTGCTCCACGTGAGGCAGTATGAATTTTATCGCGTCAAGGTTGAATAGCACCGTGCGGTTGCTCATGTCTTGCGCGGAAAACTTAGTTATGGCTCTAAGGGTCTGTTAAAATGTACGTTTTAATAGTAGAGGTTGGAATTAGGTAGGTTTTTTAATCTTTTTAATTACCGTATAAAGTAGTTAACTATTAAATTGAAAGAAAAAAATATATAAAATCAAATATTTTAATTCAAAATAAATAAAAGGTAGGGAGCTAGATGGCGTAGTGGTTAGTGCGTTCTGTTGACGATCGCATAAGTCATGCAACTATCGCAATGGTCGCTTATAGGATGGGTGACCAAAAAATATTCTAGTCCCTCCGTGCTTCGCAACGCCCGCTTAGCAGTTGGTCCCGGCTACTCTTTTAGGGTGGTAGTTGTAACTCGCACAAATCCGCACTCGACCCGTGTGATGAGTTAAGACTCAAACAACTCATATCTATGCTGTATAGGAAGGCCTACCTCTGCAGTGCGACATTATAGGCTAATGATGATGATTATAGTTATTACTTTAGTATAATAAAGTGGTTAGGCTTCAACGTCCTTAAACCTACGTTTTAAATTACAATAGGTATTAATGTATCTCTACAAAGTTACTAAAGTAGGTACCTGACATAATATTTCTGGTTCAGCTGACTCCAAGAGCAATATTGAGGTATGGGCGCTTTCCGGTGTTATAGTATAGGGATGGAAGGTCAAATCCTTCTTATCAGCTGAACGGTTCTCTCTGTCCTTTTGCAGAGGTTTTGCCATGATTCACCAGATAGTTTATCAAAATGTAAAGAACCTTGTTTAAGTCTCTTAGTCAATTGCAATTATTCAATTATCGAAGGTTGGGTACCAAAATTATTTGTATTGCTTTTTTATTTATATAAGTTTGACATTTTATTGGGTCACGTTAAATAATCTTTGACTCTCTCTCTCTCTATGTAGGTTTGTTTTTCGAATAAAAACTTTACGATGTAAGGGATCACATCTCGGAGGAATTAAAAAAATCACATTAATTCACCGGCTCGTGGTGCATATTCCCAAAAAACAAACGAGACTCTAGTCAACCGCCAATAGTTCGTGTTGCCGGTTGCTGTTAACGTTTGAAAAATTTATACCTATCCAATGTTTTAAGAAAACATAGGGAAGCTTGCCTAGATAAATATAAACCTGGCTGAGGCTATTAAAAATTCGGGTATATGCAATAGCGTTAGCTGCTGGTGGAACAGACTCACTCAACCCCTTAACCGATGCTGACGGACATCCAATAGACGCAATAGATCTGGCATATCTTCATCAACCATTTTGTAAGCCATCAGGCAACGCCACTCGAATGAAGAAAAGAAAATAAACATGTACTAAAAAGCGCCATAGTGTTTAGTAGTTGGTACTAAACACTATGTTAACCCTAATTTGGTATACATTTGTTCATGATTTGGCGGAGAACCTAAACGATCATCTATTCCTAGTTTAAAATATGCAAGTACCGTATTATAACGACTGAGTATTTATTACTAATCAACGGCATCCACATATTGATAAGTGCAATATCATTGCTCCAATATTTACATTAAAAAACTTGGGGGTTCTTATTTTAAATCTACGTCATTATTTGGTAAGCAGCTTTAACTGTCACGGTCAGTCCGTCAGAAGCGTCATGTTACATATTGTGTTTTGTAAAACAATTTAGCAATTTTATATTAATAAAACCAGTAATGTCTAGGAGAAATATATTTGTGCGATCAGTTGCAGTAGCGGCTCGCAAATTTCGAGCAGTTCAGGAGGTTTGGATTCTGCCGTGGTGGGGGAGTGGGGGGTTGTCGTCTGCTCCCCTGTGGGCTTTAGACGCATTGGTATTTGTTGTCAAACTTTGCTCAACCTGTGCTACCGCTGTAGTAAGAATTCTGATACCGCCTCCTTTAAAGAATTTACACGGTGAAACTGTGCTGGTAAGTTTAAGATATAACACTGGATAATTTTTTTATCAAAATAAAAAAAAACATGTCCCATTTGGTCGTAGTACGTAGACTACTACACCAAGGTTTTTTTTTGTGACTTTTACCTTATATACATTCACATTCGACATAAAAATATTTAAATGGCAATACTGTCAAACGTGACGATATAAACATTGTTAATACCGCATGTTATGAGCAAATAAATGGTCTTTCTTGCAAGAGTCCAAGCGGACGTCTTTTTCCTTAGTCATTCGCATAGCTTTGTGCGAAATACAAAATATAAAAAGATATAAAATTTACCCTTAGATAACTGGAGCAGGCAACGGGTTGGGTCGCGAGCTGGCACTGCAGTTTGCTGAACTGGGCGCCACGGTCATTTGCTGGGATAATGACACGCGGAGAAATAATGCCGTCATCGATGAAATACGAAGCAAAGATGGAGATGTAAATAAGGTTTTTTACTAACGCATAGGATAATTTGGATATATAAAACATCACAAGAGATATTAATTCGCATGACACTAACCAGTTTCGTTTGATTGAATTGACCCAGCTCTGACTGATACTAAGCACAGTCTCGAGCACAGGCGTAGGATAGCTCGTCTGTCGATGTTTTACAGACTACATACCGGTGAGTGTGCGAAGGAATTACACGATCTAATTCCACCTGCCTCATTCCGTCATCGGGATTCGAGACGCGGGCGTGCGTTCCTCCCTTATGTTGTGAATTTACCAGTCATCCGAACCAAACGTTTTGGTTCAACATTTATAATGCGTATGGCAAAAGAGTGGAACTCTTTGTCTGCTAGCGTGTTCCCCGATGACTATAATCTGGACAACAGTGAACAGGCTGTTCCTAATTAAGCATGATCCATCTTCGACAGCATCATCGCTTAACATCAGGTGAGATGGCGGCCAAATCTAGTATATTTTTTAAAAAACCTACAGTACCACGAATGGACCGGCTTGACGATTGAGCGATACGGCCACACAGAAAACCGGCGTGAAACAACTCTTTGCATTGTATTATCCATTACCCCTTGCCCCACCCTATTCGTATTCTTTTCTTTCTCGTTTTTAAAAATCGGCCACGCATTCTGTGCTCCTTCCGAGTACCGATTGTCCATGCACTTAACATCAGGTGAACAGTCTGCTCATATGCCTACCTAAGTAATAAAAAACCTAGTTAACATTAGGTAATTCCAAAACCTATGAATAGTATATGTAAGTTACATAAACTAATCATAGGTTTTGAAATTAATTAATCATAGGTTTTGGAGCATATAATTTTTCTCTGCCCGACACTTCAGCCAAAATAACTTAGGTTTAGGAAAAGCCGCATAAGACCCGCCAGCATGTATTAAACCGGCAGGTCAGGTCAGGTACTTCCCGAAATGACTCAAAACCCGTGTTAATTCAACTGATGTAAGTAATTGTTAAAATATTAATATAAAATTTCAAACACGAAATGCCTGAACTTTCAGTGTTTCGGCTACACCGTCGACATTACGGAGCGGGACCAAGTGGTATCTCTGGCGGCACGCGTGCGCAGACTCTCAGACGTGACCATCGTGGTGAGCAATGCTGGGGCGGCGATGTACGCGCCGCTCAGCCATATACGGCCAGAGACGATCCTCAAGATCATCAACGTGAACCTATTGGCGCATTTTTGGGTACTTTTGCAAAAGATTTACAAAGGTTATCGTACGTAAGGCTATGCATGACCTGACAGTACGAGTACCTAAGGTTATTTTTTTGTATAAATCCTTTGGGGACATACAATTTTTTAGGTCGTGTAAATTTTGTTGTTAGCGGTCATTATCTATGTAGGTACCTACCTAGGTCCTTAAACGTGGGTCAGTCAAGTATCTGTGTAACAGGACCTAGGTAGATACCTACATAAATACTAACCGCTAATTACAAAATTTACACGACCAAAAAAATTGTATGTCAACAAATGATTTAAATGAATAAACGATTTAAGAGCTACCACCCTAATTCCATACCCTTCTAATATTAGAAATTTATGGGCGGGCGTTTTCTTTACCATGAACTGAGACGACTGCACATTAAAAAATAATCTGCAATTGAAGTCACGGTACTGGTCGTAAAGTTACGTTTGTCATCTTCAGATAATTCAAGCGTTCCTGCCCAGCATGGTGGAAAGAAGGCATGGACACATCGTTGCTATCAACTCAAGTGCAGGGCTGATGCCTTGCGCCGATATGGTTCCGTACTGCGCTGCAAAATTTGGTCTTAGAGGTAAACTATTGCAAAAAACCGAAGAAATGAGCCCGCTGATTGGGGATCAATTGGTGTAAAATCCAATTCTCAACCACTACATATCGTCTTCATGATTTCATTCAAAATACCTACGACTAGTTCACATCACCACTCAAAGCAAAATACGAGTTAATTCCTAAGAGACAACCTTTAAAGAGAATGTTACGTGTATTCTACTTACCTACTACTTAGCATGCTGGGCACAACGACCCTTAAAGTGAGTCTTGACTTCCTACACAAGATTTTGTATCTCCGGACTATCCTCATCCACCTGCACCCTGCACCCATGGTAGCGTCTGCAGATAACTAAGATCCCTCTAACCGATCCGATTCAATTTTTCCACCGTGTCCGATCCAGCGCAATCTACGAGTAGCCGACTTCGTCGCACCCATTATGTTCTGCTCGATCAGATTATGTGTTCCTTAATGAACCTAACCTCCTAGTAAGATTGAATGAGAATGAGCTGCTACCCGTTCACTGCAGAACGTTTAGTTCATAAGCTGCCGCTTATGGCAACCGCGGGAAAAGTAGGTAGGTGTGGTGACAATTTCTTTCATATAATTATTTTGATAACAAATAATATGATTCTATGCAAAACACCAATTTTTGGAAAGAGTGACTACTGAGTTTCTTGTTGGATTCCACCAGTGGTAGCTTCATTTGACATTCATAAGTGTTCTGGAAGGACCTAAACAGAATAAACACTTTTCATTTCATTTCAATGGTATTCTTGTCTGCCGTCACCACACGACGTACTTAGATATATTTTTGGCATAATGTATCTCTAATATAATCTATCAGCGTGAATAAAACCCTTTATGTAAGGATCGCCGACGATGGTCAACCACTTTCAGGACTTATGGATTCCATCACCGAAGAACTGCGGCTGGATAGATGGACGAAGAACATCAACACCACTTCGGTGTATTTAGCAACAGTATCGACGGGTTTGTACCCGCCGCCGACCCATCGATTCACATCGTTGTACTCCGAAATCACGGCTAAAGAAGCAGCTAGAATTATAATTCGAGGTATATGTATATAATGTCGGCGTATAATATTAATTTAATTTGAATTATCCAATGTGATATCCAAGATCAAGTCACTGTGACTTTGTCACAACAACACCTAATTCAGCCAGAAGATCCTAATTTTGCCTATACGGGTATACCCGAGATCCTAGAGCACGTTTTGTCAGTCTCGGCCCGCGCTTGCGTGGCTTGGCACACAAGTTTTTCTTCTCATCCAAGACTTTTGGGTAATTAGTTCGATACTAGATATAATGCAATAATGCTCCGGCACACAATCGGTGTGACACCACGGCCTCACAGACAACCGGCGTGAAACGCGCTCGCCTTTTACTTGTAACCTTTCGTAAGTACTGCCATCTCCAACCCGACCTCCAAGTGTAGATTATAGCGAAATACTTTACTGGCGTGAAGTTGGCCCCTACTGTTATGCTGGAGCCACACTAACGCGAGTACCTTTACATTAACGTGATAATTTTTAATACGTAATTCGTGTTATACACTACTCGCGAAGTTGCCCGAGGTTAACCGAATATGAAAGTGTAGAGAGGCACTTCGGCTTACTTCGGAATTTGCCTCGCCTCGGGCGACTTCCATTCGCTGTCGATTTTTGGACGAAGTGCGGTCACGAAGTACCTCTCCACACTACTCGGCCGGTCTCGGACTACCGGATCGGAGTGTAAGGTATAGCTCGCATGAATACTGCCAAATTATCGCATTATATGGTGGCTATACATACACACGTATACACTACACACACTCACACGCACGTACGTACGCACGCACAAACACACACAACACACGCACGCACGCGCGTATGCGAATACACATACATTCATACACGATTTAATATGATTTTATAAGTGTTTTGTTTATTATAAACTAACTTTATTTCGCAATTGTGATTGTATTGATTTTGGGTGAGGGCCCTGATAGTCGGAGATACAGGTTTTTGCCTAGTTCGGATATCTTCAAATTTGATTGTTATTGTTATTCACAGAAACATATAAATGATTCTGTGAATAAAGTTATTATTATTATTATACATGAATTTGACGTCCATTGTCGCAATGGTTAATGGCATTTCCCGTTAATATGGCCATAACATTATGATCCGTTGATAAATCTTCATGTGTACTCAGGGTCCATCGTTTCATTACAGGAATTCGCAAGAACCACAAGAGTATCAGCATACCGTCGTTTATGAGATACCTCATACAATTCAGTAACCTTATGCCCTACCGCATAAGGATCATTTTTACGGACTTCTTCAACTTCGGCCACAGAGCGTGGTTTTGTTTTTGTTAAGAACAGTGACAAGTGTGCATCGGCTATTGATAGTTATCTTACGAAAAGTTTACAATGTTTCTTTGTAGTTAACGTTTAGGTATGTTATTTTAATAAACGATTGTAATTATTTGTTGATTTTAATTATTTACATAATCTAATAACTAGAGCACTATTTTTAGAGTTCCGTAGCCAAATGGCAAAAAACGGAACCCCTATAGATTCGTCAAGTCTGTCTGTCAGTCCTTCCGCCTGTGTCACACCCTTTTTTCTCCACAACTATAAGCACTACACTATTCAAACTTTGTAAGTATATGTATTCTGTGAACCGCTATTACACATCGACAAGAAACTTGAAAAAATAATTTTATATTTTGGGGTTCCCCATATATTGAACTGAAACTCAAAATTTTTTTTTATCGTACTTGACGTTATTTTCGTTATTTTACCTGCAACATCTGAGCTTAACAGGGAATAATCACTCAAATGACATATGACTTAGTCAAGTCATAGTCATAGTTCCAAAACTCACATCACAATTGAACAATGAAAAAAACATGTAATTGGTGGTTATACAATGTAATACCATCACTATTATATACACATATGAACATCAATACAAACACTATTAACTTTCTGTCCACACCGTTCACACATGATTTCAGCACTATGTTCCACCATATGAGCGTTTCTACTCTTTTCATCCGGGAACCATTTGCAACATGTCTTACACATATTCTCCTTCACCTTCTCATGTTGTGATGAATGACGCAGCAAAGAACCGGCGGTGGCGAAGCTTTTGCCACACGATTCGCATAAATGCTTGGCGGTGGATTGATTTAATGATTGTGTGTGTTTTTCTACATGTTTGTAAATTTCCTTGTGACTAGCAGAGGTGAAGCTGCACACTTTGCATCTGTAACAAAAACACAAAGCTAAACTAAATGCTTGACTTCTTCTTCTTCTTTTTAGCATATCGATAGCAAAAACAATTAAATTGTAGAAGCCCAAAAGCCAGCCACAGCGACAGTGCTGTCCGCAGCCGTCATCAAATCCTGCAGAGAACAGCTACTTGGGCAAGCAGGACACTACATAGGGTGAATCATCGTTTGGGCCGCTCCACAAAGACAGTCCAAATCAAGGCCGCCTGAAAACCCCCATCTGGCTAAATTGTCCCTACTCCTACTTGTCAAAGTCTGAAGCCTATTTAAAGACTTGACTTTAATGCTTGACTTAAAATAAAGGGTGCTCATGCTCAACTGCCCTGTTCCTACTGCCCTGGATATCAAACTGGAAGCTTGGGTGTAATAGCCACCTCCTCAAACATTACACAACATGTGTTATAAAGCATTATATTTTTATTAGCATAGGTGGCTTAATGAGTGTGAACTGTTGTTTTTCGATATGGAGGGTGCAGGTTCAAATCCCGCCACGTATTTTAGAAATTATATGTACATTTATCTGTCACTCCTACGTTTAAGTAAAACATCGTGAATTCAAAGGTTTTACATTAAGTTGTAGATGAGAAGGCCTATACACCCTGTACAGGTAGACTCGAGCTCTTCATTTTGAGACGTGTAATTAGCTGATGACTATGAAGATATTTTCTTCCTTCTTTTCAAAACAAACAGAACATAACTTTCATTATGATTACCTGTATAATACATTTTCAGGTTTGTCATGTTCCTCCTTCATATGTTGTAACAATGCTTCTGCACCTATAAAGCAGTGTCCACAAATGTCACAAATTCTCTCCTCAGACTTAATAATGTGATTTCTAGCATGTCTATACAGATTAATCCGTTCCTTGAATACCTCTCCGCATTCTTTACATCGATAACTGCAACCTAAAGCAGCTCCGTAGTCAACTACACAAGTTTTATGATGCCTTGTCAATTTTTCCTTGCTTTGAAACTGTTTGCCACAGTTACATGTTAGTGTGTTGTGAGTGAGAAAGTGCTGCTGCAATTGCTGCTTGGAGTTAAAGAGCATATTGCATTGGACGCATGTTCTCAATGCAGAATCACAAATACTCAAATGTTGTGACAGTGCAGATAAATTCTCAAACTTTGTATCACATGCAAAACACATTAAATTGTTTCTGTCTATAGCAGGATAGGTTTTTACTATATGACCATTTGTGTGATGAGATTTAATTTTAAGTTCTGTCTTTTTCATGAAAATTTCTTTCACTTTTTTAATGTCAGGTTCTAAAACATCAATCTCCATATTCGTGTTTGAAATTTTTTTCACAGTTTCCTTTTTCTTTGGAGTGGGAATTTTAATGGGCTTTATATTTTGTATGGAATGCTCATTTCTATCCAATAGATTCACTATGGATGGAATATCTTCTTTACCCAAGTTATTAAGATACTCCTCTATGTTTGCTGTGTTGTTGAGAAATTCTAAAAGGGAATCGGAATTGTATTCTGAGTCTGGTAGAGGTTGTATGGGAGTTTTAGTTTCAGTGAATCTCTTATTTTTTGGCAGAACTTCTGACTCTAACCAATCTTGAGAACATCGTGCATTTAGTTGGAAGTTATAGAAATCATTTAGTTGATTGACACAAGCCAGGCAAATCTGTTTGGGCAGGCTATCCGAAGAACTTACAGTCATGGTAAGGCACGATTTTAGGTGTAGATGAATTGTAGGATCTCCAAGAATAGAAACATGATCGTTCTCCACGTCTAAACAAATCCGGCAGCACTTTTGAACATCAACATCCATATTTTTCAGATAAATTCGGTATTGATTAACTTTACCAACATTTCTGATTTGATTTCAATGAATTTTAAACTTTAATTTGACATTTGTTATGAAATGAATGACATTTTCATTTTAGTTCAGTAATTTATTGAACTATGCTGTCGTTCTTAATGTCACTTTTTGCATGTTTCATTTTGGCCATTATCCTTTATTCTAATGATAAGTTATTTCTGAACGGAAAAATAAGGTTGAGGCAAGGGTTGAGTTTCAGGGTTGAGCTCATATTATTAGGATTCCGTCATAATACAAAGTACACCTTAAACCACAAAAGTAATTTTTAAAAAGAAATACTGTAACTCCTTGAATGCGTATGGCTTTTAAATTTTAAGTAACTTATTTATTTTCTAAAATGAATAATTGCCTAGTTTTGTTTCGCGCTTATAAGTTGGATCCACGATAAACAATAGATATTGAATCAATACCAATTTCACGCATGAAACCGCGAAAACACTATTATTTTATTATTATTATTCTGCCCAGGGCGGACTGACCCGGGTAGGGTCAGTTCGCCCTGGTCTGGACCGATTTTGACGGAACTTTTATTGGCAGGTAACAAGAAAAACTTGGGCTATTTATCTTTATAAGAATAAACACTATAATTAAGAAAACAAAGTTGTTTTGCATCCGCGTGGGCAGTGCGCATAAAATTTTAATAAAATTGATAAATTATATTTTTTCTCCGATTATAATTTTAGTCAACAACATACAAAATGATTACAAATAAAATAAATAAATATCTTCTGACATTTACACAACGCCATCTAGCCCCAAACTAAGCATTATCCTGGTAAAATGGATACTAAACAAAGGAGAAACAATCTTATATACTTTTTTTTCTAAATACCTATTTTACATAAAAACTCACCCAGACCATAAACAGACATGTTCATGCACATAAATATTCGTACTGCCTGGGATCAAACCCTTGTGTAATAGCCGACGTCACAATAACACCAGATGGGTCGTCAAGGAAGGAGAAACATGCTTTTTACGTTGAATCATCTAATAAAACTATATTTTGTTTTACTTTAATTTCCAGAAAAGGGACTCCAATATTGTATAATATTACATTGTAATGTTCAAAATGAAATTAAAATAATATTTAACGACAATAATAAATTGTACTGAACCTTTGCAAACACCCTTAAAAACTCGTACTTCTGACAGAACAAATAATTGACAATGACAGTACTGAGTATTGACAGTCTATTGTTGTTATAGTACGAAACGCCCGAGTGTGCGAATATTTTATGATTGGTTGTGTTTGATATGATACATTGCTTTGGAAAATATGCGGTACTAGAATTTTACACTTGATTGAAGTGCTGATATTAATCAGACGTACATGTGATATTTGATACCTGATACCCTAATGGTATAGAATTTTACTATTGAGTTTCAAAGTGCGCTGATGCTGGTGGCTGGTGCTACAATGACTTCTATAGAGAATCATTCGGTTGTGGAGGCACAGGAATCACTACTGTATTCAGCCAGGCATGGAGAACTTTCGGTAGTTAAAGCCCTAATACAGGCTAAGGTCGACGGAAAATTAACTTTGGATATTAATTGTAAAGGTGTGTTATCTACATTCATTAATTTATATTTTTTTGTACATATTGCTGTGCCTGTGCAAACTGCCCTACTTTCAGAGACACAGATAAATAATTGTACTGAATATTTTATTGATTCAACAATATTGATCAACAGTGTATGTTTATATAAGAAATAAAGTACCTACTGGGTCACAACTGGTTACTTTGTAAGCGGTTTAAGGATTTTCTTCTAAAAGTTCTATCCTTAAATTAACCCTTTGTTGGCCAGAGATACCTTATCACAAATAATAGATTTCCATTGTTTCTGGATTTCTGACAAACAATGGGTTCAATAGACAATTTCTATAAAGTTTTTTATTTGTTTTATCAGGTAAAAGCAAGAGCAACTTAGGATGGACTCCACTCCACTTAGCATCATATTTTGGGCATGTGGAGGTGGTAAAAGCATTACTAGAGGCTGGAGCTAATGTGGACGAAGTCAACGAAACTGGCGACACTGCACTGCACAAGGCATCCTTTGTTGGAAATGAGGTAAAAGCTTAATATATTAACTTATAATTTGTTAAACATTGTGTTATGGCATTGAATTAACATTGAGTCACAATCCAGAACTCGTCTGCTTCAATGGCCATCGGTTCTGCGAACTATGTTTATTTGTGTATTTTTAGTTTTTAGTACTGTCTTATTCTTTTGTGACTTGGTCACATTTAATAAAATAAATTTTCTGGATTTAATTTTCCTAACATTTTGGTGATTGCATAGAATTTTTGTTTTAAATTTTAATTATGTTTAGAAGTTATTAACTATGCATTTTTTTTCATGTTATGAGTGTATGGGTCGCCTAATGGTAAGTGATACTCCTGACCATGACAGAGATGACCATGCATTAAAGGAGACCAACAATTGAAAGACAGTTATTATTTTCCGTCAATGCCTCTTATACCCAGTTATTTCACTAGCTACAGTGCCCTCATCCCGAAACACAAAATGCATGACACTCCTGTTTCACGGGACGATATACGACGGTGGCACTTACCTAGACGATTTAGTATCGAGTCTACCACCTAGTGAGCGTCGGTGGCTTAATTGTGTGAACTGTCGCCTTCCTACCGGCAGGGCTGAGGTTCAAATCCCGACACGTACCAATGTGTTTTCGAATTTTCGAAAATATATGTACGTTATCCGACGCTCTTACGGTGAAGGAAAACATCGCGAGGAAACCTTCACGCACGCCTGTGAAGAGATTTCAAGGGTTGTGCGTGAAGTCGTCCAACCCGCACTGGGCCCGCGTGGACGACTAAGGCCCAATCACCCTATACGGGTAGGCTCGTGCCCCTCGGTGGGGACGTTTAATGAGCTGATGATGATGACATGACCACCTAGTAAAGTAGTATTCTATTTCCAAGATAACTTCCTTGAAAGTCTTGAATGTCAAACTTATACAAACCCTTGACAGGAATTAGTGATCGAGCTCCTCAAATACAAGGCCGATGTGAACATAATGAATGGTGAAGGGCGGACGGCAATTGATGTGTGCAAGACTCGAGACGTGCAACGACTTTTGGACGCGGCGCAGCGTGCGGAAAGGCACGAGCGGGAGAGGAGACTCTTGACTGCGGCTAAGGAAGGAAATGTCGAGGATATACAAGAGCTGGTATGTTAATTTTAATGAAATACACTTTGCATTGTCCTATATTATTATCAATACATTTAAATAACATTGGAATGTCGGTTTGTAATATTGAAATAACCCTTTTTTACTATAATAAATATATATATTAAAGTATAAACATACTGATGTACTTTTTTTTAAAAGACACACATAGAAAGTATATATTATACATAGAAAACACCCAGACCAATACAAACAAAAATTTGTGTGAATGAACATATGTACACAAATGTTTGTATGCCCGGGATTGGACCTGGAACCCTTGTTATAATAGCCGACGTCTTGACCATGACACCAAATGGGTCGTCGAAAGAAAGAACCCTTATTTGCTTAGTTATTGGTAAATACCTACATTTTTGCATATATAGTATCCTTCAGTGTCTGTAATCGCATGATGCAAAGAAGATTTCAAGTCAAATTGCTTATAAATTTCAGCTAAGCAGTCCAAATCCACCCAATATAAACTGTGTGGACGCGCAAGGGAACACGAGCTTGCACTGTGCGGCGTACCGAGGCCATGCTCGACTCGCCGTGTTGCTACTACAAAATGGCGTCGATACTACTCTTAGAAATAATAGTGGTATGTAATTTAATGTAAGATTTAATAAATAATAGGAGAACTTTTAAATTATATTAAGACATCAGTGCCATTTAATCCCAAATTATACAAGGAGCTTGTAATATGGGAACTAAACAACGAATAATGATAATTACAGACTTCAGTCTCGCTCAGTGATGAATCTTTTCACCGTTTTACTCCATAATTAAAATGCATATAATAAAATAGACTAAATCCCGATACTCGTAAGACTCGAATTACAAAAAAATGAAAATACAAAATACGTCACATACTTATCATGTTCAACTAGACAAGCTCGTGAATTAGTCATGTGTCCGCTATAGCGAAACGTAACTAAAAACCGTTACCATGCCTGTAACTTAGGTATCAGCGTTATCACATCTCGCACCGGTTATCAGCTATCAAATATTGTATAACTAGGCAACCCGCGCTAACGTGGCGGCAACTAAGTTACGCTCGCTAGTTTGGTTAGTCAGCGATTCACAGTTGTCAAAATGCAGGCACCGACGTAGCGATAGCCAAAATAATTATGCCTTCTCTCTCTGTCTGAGCGAGTTTAAAGTGTAAGAACAAGATGGAGTGAATATTGCGCGCAACAGTAACGCCGCGCAATCACGCGCGTTTCGCGACCGATCGTTCGTTCATTACATTTTGACCTGCGTAGTATCGTAGATTTAAACCTTATGTTTGTGATGCTAAGGTTGTATTCAGTTTGGCACTATATATTAATAATTTTAAAATGATCTTTCTCTTTCCAAAATTTACACGGGCCAGATTTGTTTTGGTTTTGAATTACATATTAGGTATTTTGTTTTAGTACTAGCCTAGTTAATCTGTGTTGCACGCGTATACCAATTATTAGGTAGTTATCATATTGATAGTGACTTCTAAATGTTCCTATGTGATATTACTGATATCCCATTTGTATAAATAAGTGTGTATAGAATACAAACTTATTTCAATTGTTAGTTACTTGAAATAATCAAATGAGAAGTAAGACAATGTTAATGCAGCAACTAACTAGAATAAACCCGGCGGGCTCAGATACCGATATTCGGCAACGGTTACCAGTATCGATATTTAAACCAAATCACGGTTATGTAGCGGTTGCCAGAAATAGCTGATAACGCACATGTCTATCGTGAATATATTTTAATGTTCTAGGACAACTGGCCATAGAGATGGCCAAAGACAACGAGATGCGCGATGTGCTCAGCGTACGGCCAGTGCAGCGGTTGCAGCGGACCGCTGCAAGGTTTGAAGGACCACTCCTCAAACGCTCCAGATTCCTCGGCTGGAGACCGGTTTGGGTAAGATTTAGAATGGATGAACTAATTATTACTAGCTGTAGCGGCACGACATACTTTTGTGTGGTATACAGTTGTGGTGGTTGTGGTGGTATACAGTTAGATCCTGATATCGGGCAGGCAGGTACCTGGAAGACCCGCCACTACACTCCTCACCTACCGTACACCCTAACCTACTTACCTCCGGTACCTACCCTAGGCAGTGCTGCAGCGCGGCGTGGTGGTGTACTACGGGTCGCGCGGCGAGAGCCTGGTGTCGGGCGGGCGGTGGCGGTCGCGCGGCTACCTGGACGGCGCGCGGCTGTCGGCGCCGGCGGGGGAGCCCGGCGCGCTGCAGCTGGCGCTCAGCGACGGCGACGTGCACCGGCTGGCGGTGCCGCCCGGCGACTGCGTGCCGGCGCGACGACAGGTGCCTTTTATGCTGTGTTTTTTTCTTTTTTAGTGCGGTGCATGCGGCCAGTATGAATGACCACGTTCAAGATTCCACTTAGGGATTTAATGCATTAGCAACACTGCTGTTAGAATTGGTTCTATCGTTTTGTCGAGTTAAGACATTTGTAAGTAATACCTAAGTGTGTCTAAAAATCATGTTTTATCTAGATGAAACCATAGATCCAACCATAGATGAATAAATCAGTTTTAACACCAGTGTCGCTAGTCGGCCAGTCATATTTTATTTAAAATTTTCAAAGTAAAACATGAAAAAAAACTTTTGAAGAATTTTAGATGTTGTCTCGAATAATTACACACATCAAGCTTCAAATGTTGAAAAAACAACTACTAATACAAACGGATTTGTTCATGAATACAATTCATCTTGTGCATAAGATTGAACCTAAAGTCCTTGATGCAGTAATTTACCTCTCAACCATTATACAGCATGGGTTATAAAGGATCTGAAACTAACTTAATTTTTTATATAGGCCTGGATAACGGCGTTCAATGAGCACATCGCATATTCTGGACATTATCTGTGGGCGGGCGCCAACCCTGACTCGGCCAGTGAAGCCACAGAAGACCTAGAAGACGAGTGCAAGCCCTTAGGTAAGTATGTTGCTAGCTTTTGTCCGCGGCTTCGCGCTCTTTATAGTCGGGGTGACGTGGTTGGATATGGTTTTATAGGTTACTGTAGACGATATTATGTTTTCTCAACGATTTTTTGCTTTCTACTTTGAAAACTGTAAAAAGTCTATACAAAACTACGCTACCACCACCTTACCACCTCTTTCAAGGTGTAAGGACGCAGAATCCAGACAAAAAAATATCCACATTATTTTGACAACTAATTTGCATACCAATTTTTAACTTTCTTTCTTGCAATTGCAATTGCGGAATGCTGCATACAAAACTCTACCCCCATTTTAGGTTACTGTAAGACTAGAATAAGACATATATATAGCCTATGTCCGGAGGACCGGAATATCTGGCGCAAAATGGGGGAGACCTATGTCCAGCAGTGGACTGCGATAGGTTGAATAGATAGATAGCCTATGTCCATCTCCAGGTTATAAAAATAAAATAAATGTTCTTTATTATCTATAATCATGACAAATTTTATTAAAATTCGTTGAGCCGTTTAGGCGTGAAAGCGTAACATACAGACAGATGACAGAGGTACTTTCGCATTTATGAGTATCTTAGGTAAACAAACTAACTATTTGCACTCAATATGTGTCCGCGCCAAGTCAGTTGGGCAGAATTTTCATTCATAATCACGTCACTCACTACATGTCATAATGACATAGCAGTGTGCTCGTGCTTTTGAATTTGTACTCTTTCTATGACGCGTTAAGGTCAAAATTGAAATGAATAATTTTACGTTCTAAATTAAATATAACGATGACTATGTATGTGTCATGGGGCTCGGACATTTTTTAGTTGACGTTTCTTCGTGATTTTGCATCTAGTTATTTTATTGCAATAATATTCTGTATATATAAAGGTAGATACGCCATCCGTGTCTCAAAACTCGTAACTTGTACTCTTTTGTTTAGATAAATGTACGCTCATTCGAAATATGTGTATGTGTGCTGTCACTGTATTCGGAACACTTTTTTCCGATTGTTTTGTGAGCATATCACGAATCTATACTTTTTTACATCCCTGGTTTATTGGTGATCTTATTAGAGTATGGATATTATGTTAAGGTTCAATGCAAGACGCGCTGACCTCGGCCACGAATAGTCTCGCGTTGCTGGAGACGCAGTTGCGCGAGTGCGCCGCCATTTTGGCCGCACTGGACAAGAGCGTGAACGTTGGGAACTCGCTACACCACTCGGCGTATATGGTATGATATGAACTGGATTTCTTTATGGTATCTTTAACTTAAATTAACATTAACGAACTAGATTCTTGCCATCGACGAATTCTGCCCATCGCGTCTGATGGGTAGAGTTTTCATTCGTAATCACGTTACATGTCATAGTGACATACAGTGGCGTGCACCGCTTATATGCAAATGAGCATTGCATACCCTGTGCATCCAGACAACCCGGAAAAGCGCCAACATATGAAATGATTCCCACTTATTCGCCGATTTTCTTATACAGATTTGAAATCATAGGCGATCCGCTGTCATCAACCGCACAACAAACAACAATTTCACAAAAATATAACTCATATATTGTTTTTGCGATGAGTGTCATTTACTTTGCATACCGTACTCATAATCTATGTGCACGCCACTGGTGACATAGTAGTATGCTCGTGCTTTTGATTTGTAATCTTTTAAATGACGCCTTCAGGTCAATTGTTTAATTAATAATTGTATGTCATAAATAATAATAAATAAATAAATATCTACTAACATTCACACAGCGCCATCTAGCCCCAAGTTAAGCGTGAGCCTGTGGTATGGGTACTTAACAACGGATAAACATACTTATATACTTTTTTTTTATAAATACAAACATATTATACATAGAAAACACCCAGACCATTACAAACAGACATGTTCATGCACACAAATGGTGTTGCAGTCGACGTTTCAACCGCAACACCAAATGAGTCGTCAAAAAAGTCATTATGCTCGTGCTTTTGATTTGTAACCGTTTTAAATACGCGTTAAAGAAATTTTAATGTATAATTTAATGTCATAAATATAACAATAAGTCGTCGTATGTGTCTTAACAAGCGTTTCTTTTTGTATTGATGACAGCGATTCCAGCACGCGAGCGGCTCCGGTGCGGAGGCGTTGGCGGCGTTACGGCATTGCGCCGCGCTCGTGGCCCAGGCCCGGGACGCGGACGCGGCGAGGCTGGCCCGGGAGGTAGGCCTCGATCCTTGCTTTGTCCCCTAAGGTGACGAGTGGGATTTAAAAAATTCGGCCGCGCGAGTCGGACTCGCACGTAAACGGTTCTGCAGCAGCAAGTAACATAAAATAAGTAATTTTATTTACTTAGGCACCTACTACAGCTTTAATATGAAAAATAGTGGTTCACCGTTTATGTCGTATAAAGAAAAACTACACATCAGAAATCGTTCAGAAATTAGAGGGATACCATTTTAAAGATCTACACATTGATACCCCACACGAGGGGTACGATGAAATAAAAATTTTGAGTTTCAGTTCAATGTTTGGGGAACCCCAAAGTATATTCTTTTTTTTCAAGTTTCTTGTCAAAACCTAATAGCGGTTCACAGAATACATATACTTACAAAATTTGAATAGTGTAGTGTTTATAGTTTTGGAGAAAAAAGGGTGTGACATACGGACGGACAGACAGACAGACATGCCGAATCCATAAGGGTTCCGTTTTTTGCCTAAAAAAGTCTATCTGGTTGCAACAAGACTATCATGTAATAAACCGACATTTAATTTTCTTAATTAAATAATTGCTTTTGGATTGTTTAGATTGAACGGAACCGAGTCCTAGAAGAAGCGTTGGCTGCTCTAGCGCGCACCCATCACGCCCTAGAAATGTCTGTTGCTGAAGAACTTACAAAGGTAAATCAATGATTTCAAAAAAAAAACTTTTTCTGTATATCATTAAGCAGATAACGGGTAACAACCTCTATTTCAAATAAACATATGCGATTACCAAATTTTAAACAAAGACTCCATTTTGTTTTAGAGTAAACGAAAAAAAAAGTCGACGTCAAGCCATAATGACTCCAAAGACAACTTTTATGATGTTTTCGACGGTAAGTATATTTATTTATTAGTTAGTAGTGGTATCAGGCCCGTATTCGAGAACGAGACTCAACGTTGATATATACTTAAATTGAATCAGAAAAGGATGGTGCTATTTTACGTATAGATCGCTATTCCTTACTCACTCTACTTAATTGCAGATTAATTCTTGAGTCACTTTCTAGAATACGGGCCGTAGTTTTAAGTTTAAATTGCGACTAGATCTAGGAAATTCAAATCCCAGTGGAAGTCACATCACTTATGAACGTCAAACGATTGTAACATTAACCAATGTTAATGTTACGAGTGCACGATTGCAACTGTTAATACGTACAAAGTTATATTTCGCAATTAGTCTTCGTTCAGAGTAGGTTGGTAACTAGGCATAAAATAAAGTTACACAAAATTAAAATGAGGTTCTTAACCGTACACCATTAATATTTTTACCGAACAAATATTTTGAAATTTTCTCTAATTGAAAACCTTTTTTTATAACTAACACCTTTTTTGACCTTATGAACGCGAGGAACCAAGACACAAAAAAATAATCTTTTGTTTCTGACGCCTGAATGCATCATTGGCGTTCAGAGGGCTAATTAACCGAAATTCTTATTTATAACTAACAGGAAACTAATTATCATAAGTTTACTAAATAACATGAGTGTTATGACACCAGGGTCGGAAGACGAGGACGATACGCTGGTGTCTGCGGCGCTGGCTAGCCCGCTCGGTGCTTTGAGTCCGTGGGGCAGCAGCCCAGACTTAGCCAGGCATACACCCATCGGTAGTCTGCAAGGTAACTTTTGACGATTCCGACTGTATATCTTATTCAACATATCGCAGTCCACTGCTGGACATAGGACTCTCCCATTTTGCGCCAGATATCCCCGGACCTCCGTTTTCATCCAGTCTCCACCAGCGAACTTATGCAAGTCGTTGTTTTCTGATCTTATCCCAAAGAGAGAGACCTGTAAAATAAATTAATATTTTACATTTTTGTCAAATCGACTGCTGTTCATGTCAGCAGATCGCCTGTGGTTTTAAACCTTTAGTCCTCTATTTTCCTAAATCAGCGAATTAGTAGGAATCATATAATGTATTGACGATTTTCCGGGTTGTCTGGACGCATAGGATATGCAGTGCTTATTTGCATATATGGAGTGCACGCCACTGCCTGCGATATGCCACACTAATAAAAGGCATGATGACTGGGTATTTAAATCGTAAGAACTATTTCATATTATTACAAATCTGGGTTAAATATAACGATGTGCTTACTCTCAGCTCGAAAACTCATGTTTTATGAATTTTATTAGTCTTCAAAGTTAGATGGGCAAGTCCATTTTAAAGTATATTAATTGTCAAAAATTTATTAACAAAAGGATAACACATACAATTTAAAGCAACTTTTGCTATGAAACCGTTTTAGTAAACGCAACATTTAATATAGTTGTAGTACAAAATTCACAACTATGCGTACAAATTACTGATGCGTGACGTCATAACTAGGTAGCCATTTGTGTGAAGCGTTTTTGGGAAAGTCCATTAATGTGTTTTTAGAATTGGAAAATCTCTGTGAGTTTTAATGTTAACGGAGTAATTTTTTAACCAATGTTTCTATTATTATGCGGGCCATCGATATAACCAAAAAAAAATTGTCATCATCCCTATTAAGAGATGCGTACTGAGAAAGGTACCTAACCTTGATGTCTATTTGGTTACAAGTTGTAAAAAAAAGATATAAAAGTCGTAAAAAAATAAATCGGATGTGCCCGTATTTCGGAAAGGTAGCATTTACGTTAAACCGTCGGTCCCGGCTACAGCTTAGGATGTTCGTTATCAGCTCATATATATCCCCACCTAGGTGCACGAGCCTACCCGTAAAGAGTATCGGCCTTAGTCCTCCACACTGGCCCAGAGCGGATTCGCCGACTACACGCACTACATTTAAATCTTAACCCATCAAACACCAATAATCTAGACACAATAGAAAATCTATTGTATCTGGCGTCTTGAAGCGTCATTCGCCAATGACGGGTTAAGGCGCTCAAAGGGTTAAATAATGAATCAACACATCCAGGTGACGTGACACCCACAAACGACGAGCCCCTACCGTACGATGAAGAGTTCAAACGCGATCTCCGCCGGTCCGGCTCGTCCGAAGGCTCCCCACACTCCCTACATACGGCCATCAGTCCAGCCAGCTCCCGAGGGACCCTTGTGTCGCAGGGCGGCCATGTTTACAGAAACGCCAGGCCCTACAGAAAGACTACAAAGCCGAGGTAAGTAAACCATAAGAAGCCATCTCTTAAATTAAATCGAAATTTCTCAATTATGAGTTACAGGTGAAACAGATCATCATCATCAGCTCATTAAACGTCCCCCACCGAGGGGCACGAGCCTACCCGTATAGGGTGATTAGGCCTTAGTCGTCCACGCGGGCCCAATGCGGATTGGACGACTCCACACACAACCTTCGAATCTCTTTGCAGGCTTGCATGAAGGTTTCCTCACGATGTTTTCCTTCACCGTAAGAGCGTTGGATAACGTACATATAATTTCGAAAATTCGAAAATACATTGTTACGTGTCGGGATTTGAACCTCAGCCCTCCCGGTGGGAAGGCGACAGTCCACACCATTGAGCCACCGACGCTCAAAAAGAGACATTTAAATATAAGTTTCGGGGGCGTTTGAGTTAGGTGAGAGAGAGAGGGCGCCACCGCGCTACTGTTTACATAAGCTTATCCATAAATAAATCTTTAAAAATATACAATCATTAAAAAAGTTAAAAATATATAGTGTAAGTGAATTATAAGGTGCTAATGCGTTCGTGTTATTGTTATCAACAAGTGAAAACACCAAGAACTGTTTGTTTACCGGAAAAGTACCCTTAAGAATAAAAACGAAATACATGAATACTAAACGGATAAATTACAACTGTGAGTAACTTTTGAATTGCATATAGTTTGGATGATCTATACCAAACAAGAAAAGTGAGATAAAGTATCAATTTATTAGTTTTACATAAAATTGATACAACTTCAAAATATAAAATTCATTCTACCCATAACAAAAATAAAATGAGACGAACGAATATAGCGAATAGCGCCATCTAACTGCTTAATAGATAATTAAGACAGTATACACTTAGCGCCGTTATTGACTAAACCATCTATCAATATTGGCATAAAAGAAAATTAGTACAGCTGCCTACCAAAAGAGGTCGTTGTATAGCTGTTTTTTGGTACTACGAGAAGATAAAAAATATCTAAAAATGCCTATTAAATGTGCAGGATGCCTTAAAACACCGCCAAGAAGGGAATACTTAAAATGTTATATTTGTAATTCCATTTACGACCTGGAATGTGCCAATGTTTCAATTGCACGCTTTTATAATACTCTGACAGGGGAGTAGGAAGAACTGGAAATGCCCGTCGTGCTTCTGTAAAATCCCAAAAAGGGAAATATACAAACTCCAGTGAGAATATCTGAATCGTCGGACTTAAATACATCAAACCTAGATGAAAGTAACGTCACCCTGAGACGGAAAAATGCGATTTCCTCTACTAACGATAGTGAGGACTTAAGCGTACTAGGAGACACTTTCTTAGATCAAGAACATGCAGAGAATAAATTAGATCCAGAAATTACGCTGGAAAGCTTAGGGCAGCTAATTTCTGATAAATTAAAAATAAACAACCAAACTATATTATCACAACTTGGAAATACAATACAAAAGGAAGTCAATAAAGCAATTTTATTATTAAAACAAGATTTTGAATTAAAAACTAATAAACTGAACGTGGAAAATAAAAAAAGGAAGACTGAGATAGATAACTTGCATCAAGAAATAGAGAAACTAAAAAATGAAAACAAGAGACTGCAAGAAGAAATAAAGTCACCAACAAAGACTAAATTAGCAGAAAAACACATACATTCACCCGAAGACACTACTAAAAAAATTGTTATTTATGGAATAAAAGAATTTCATAATGAACCAGAGCCAGCACTACATATTAGGATAATAGATATTTCGTGAGTACTTAAGAACAGATTTATTAGGATACATAGAGGACACATACAGGATTGGCAAATATAATGGCAAAATTAGACCACTAGTCATAGAACTGCTTAGTAAGAGGATGATTAAATATTTGCTTGCTAACAGTGGAAATTTAAGAGGAACAGGAATAGGTTTTCACCATTACTTGATGAAAATTGAGAAAGGAAAGACAGTCAATGCGGAGAAGTTGATATCCGCCCGGAAAAAGGTCTTCACGCAGTAATTAGAGAAATCAGTTATATATACAAGGAACAAAAATAAACATTAAAAACAAGTTACATGAAAACAAGAAAACATCAATAGTACTAATCAGTTTACATCTTCAATACATGAGACACTCACACCGAAGGAAAAGTAGATGATACCAAAATAATTCCTTTCGAACCTAATCAAAATCTCACAAAAATACTTTACCAAAACTTTCAAGCTTAAATAATAAAACTCATATCTTAAAGGCCTATTTATACGACAACCCAACATGTAAAGTTATATGTGCCACAGAGACATGGCAATCTGAGGACAGAGTTGACTTTTTAACAATCCCAAACTACAAAGTGGCGTCGTCATATTGTAGAAAAAGCAGAGGAGGTGGTGGCGTCTGCATTATTTTACAAGAGCAAATGGATTTCATAGATAAAGAGGATATAACAAGTTTGACAAGATTATGTAGTAGAAGTTTGTGCAACTGAACTACCTAAAGAAAACATTATTCTTGTAACTATGTACTGGAACAGAAGGAGGATTTATTCTCAAACAACTAAATAAAATAATGAATCACGTAACAAAAAAATATAAGCATAAAAATATAATCTTAGGAGGTGATTTTAATATAAATATTTTAAACAAGTGTTCTAAAACTTATCGTATACTTAATCTTATGTCAGAATATGGTTTCAGCAATAGAATACAAGAACCAACGCGTTCTACTAAAAATACAATAACTTGCCTGGATTTGGTATTTATCAATTTTAATAATTCTAACCTTAGCATTACTGTAGAGGAGCTAGGATTTTCAGACCATGCCGGTATAAATATAGATTTAAATTTTAGACACAAATATAATAGGATGAATTGGTACACAGAAAAAAGAATACATAACACTCAAAACGTTAAAAGTTTCAAAGCTGGATTGAACAAGATAAACTGGCAAGAGATACTCATTGATACCAATAACATTAACGAAAATTATCAAATCTTCCATGATGTCATTCAAACACAATTAGATATATGCATACCTAAAACTAAAATAAAGCTTAAATTGAAAATAATAATAACTGGCTTACAAGTGGAATAAAAACGTCTTGTCGGAATAAAAGGCTTTTAAAAGTAATAACACAAAAAACAAAAATAAAATTTTATTGAAACATTAAAAAATATGAAAAAATTCTTAAAAAGTAGTTATACATGCAAAAAAATTAATAACAAAAGGAGGATCTTAAGTTCTCAAAATAAAGTTAAAACAATGTGGAACATAGTTAATGAATGTACAAAAAAGAAAAAATGTCTTGACAATAATAATATATCATTAAAAATTAATAACACAATAATTACTGACCAAAAACAAATAGCCGATGCGTTCAATAATTACTTTGCGTCTATTGGAGAGGTTTCAGGTAATAATTCACATCCAAAGGGTAGGCCGGTTCTAAATGAAACACAAAATACAATGTTTCTGAGCCCGGTAACCTTAAAAGAAATACATAAAAGCATAAAAAACTTAAAAAATAGTCATAGCTGTGGTATAGATGACCTTCCGCCATCACTGATTAGACAATGTGCAGATGAATTAACTTACCCTCTTACCTTTCTGATTAATCAATCATTTAATGAAGGTGCTTTCCCGGACTTATTAAAAAAGACAATCATCAAACCAATATATAAAAAGCAGGATCAAACAGACCCAAACAATTACCGCCCTATAGCTCTTTTACCCACAGTATCAAAATTGTTTGAAAAAGCTGTGTGCGACCGAGTTTATGGATTCTGTGAGAAGTATAAAGTATTTGATATTAATCAAAATGGTTTCAGGAAAAACACTCCACAGTTTTAGCAGTGTACAAGTTCATCCAAGAAGCCTTAAACATAATGAATGACAAAAAATATGCAGTAGGCTTACTTCTTGATATGTCGAAGGCATACGATAGAGTTCAACATGATATACTGCTGAATAAATTGTACGGAATAGGAATACGTGGACAAAGTCACAAATGGTTAGCATCATATTTAAGGAATCGTGAACAATTTGTCGATATTAAATTTTATAATCAACAAACATCGTATGTACAAAACATTAGATCGGACGGAATAATAATAATGCATCTATACCACAAGGTAGTGTAATAGGATGCCTTCTGTTCTTAATCTATATAAATGACCTGCCAAAAATAATCGATGACCATTGTATACTTTTTGCTGATGACATTTCAATTTTAACATCATGCCAGAGTAATCATAATATCAATATTAAGATGAGTACAATTCTAGATAAAATAACAGCATGGATGCTAGACCATGGCTTGACCCTAAACTATAAAAAAACTAAGGTCATGTCATTCCATCCCCACCAAAAGGAAAATCTACAGATCTCCTTCCTTCATGGTGGGCAGGAATTAGAACAGGTCAAACATTACTCGCTTCTCGGCCTAACAATAGATACCCATATAGACTGGAAGTCTCATATAGAAGTTGTTAAATCAAAAATATCCCGATTTACGTATGCTCTGCGTGAGCTAAAAAAATCCACAGACCAAAAAACTGCTTTAGCCACCTATCATGCCTACGCCAACTCATGGTTAAGTTATGGTATAATGTTATGGGGTAACAGTTCGGACGCACTCAACCTTTTTACATTGCAAAAGAAACTTTTGAGAATAATTGTCAACATTCAGCAAATAGATAGCTGTAAATCATATTTTCGTGAATTAAAAATATTAACACTTCCTTGCCTATATATTTATGAAATTTGTAAATTTGCTAGGAAACAAACACATTTTTTAATTGTAGAAAAGACATCCCTACAAAGTACACCTTGCGTCATAAAACTATGTCCAGACTAATGTTGCCTACATCAAAACTCCAGTTGCACTCAAAGAGTCCATTCGTAATGTCTGTTAGAATATATAATAAGCTACCCATGCACGTAAAAAACATAACTGATGAAACAGAATTCTGCAAAAAACTGAAAGAACTACTTTTATCAAAAACTTACTATAATATACAAGAATACTTCAATGATAAATTTTAGTAATAAATCAATAAATAATTAATAATAATAATAACACACAAATACATAATAACACAATACAATTAATAAATCAACAACTGCAATAGTGCAAAATACATAAATTATCAAACCAAAAATAATTTTCTCAAATACTCCTTACAGAGGTATAGAATAAAGATGAAATAATGCCAAAATAGTATAATTATTTTTTTTTTATATCATTTATTTCTTTTAATGATTTAATAATTAAATTATTATTCTTAATTTAGTGAAAATATTTCCAAATAATACAGATTTTATTTAATAATCATATATATTTTATTTAACATATCATTTACCAATTTTATACAAAGAATGTTTATTGTAGAAATATCTTATTGAAGCATTGAAGTCCCCCTCTCTGTCTGATTGTGCTGTGCCCGACAGGGTCCATATTGATACATGTTTGTTATAATTGTACCAACCTATAAACATATGGAAAAGCAATAAAGAATTGAATTGAATTGAATTGATTTACTATATATATGGGGAGAAAAGCGACCGGGTACGTGCCGGTAACGCGAACGAGAGAAATAGAAAACCTATTGTGTCTGGCGCCTTAAGTAACTTAACTCTTGAAAATGGGATGTGAGGAGACATGCTGAATTTGGGATTTTTCCTACATTTTCATACATAAAACTGAACTCACTTTTAACGTAACATCCTGTGTAATGATTAGCAAGTCTTTGAGTCTTTGTGTGAACATTTAAACTAATATGGAAGTTGTGGTGCGAATATAATTCTGGTTTTAAGCAAACCTGTCAGTAGATCTTTCAGAATCAAAACCATGATTCTGAAAGATCTACTGACAGGTTTGCTGCATAAGCCATTGTTTACAAAATGCTTTTTCAGGGAAATCCGTGTACCGACAACACATTTAAGTTTGACCTTTTTGCTTATGTAAGTTTATGACGATGCCAAAATCCCTGATGATTTTAATTTTCAGGCGGAATTTTAAACCGCCTCCCTAAATGTGCAAACCCTACCCTGATTATTGAAGGTAAAATGATTTTATTAAATGACTCTGTTTATTTTTTAAAATCGATTATGATTATCATTTTTGTTGATATATTTTTGTTTACTTGTACCTATACCTATTTTATATATATATATATATATATATATATATACTTTAATATATATATATAATATATATATATATATATATATATATATATATATATATATATATATATATATATATATATCCCTAACTAATGCCAAAAAATATTTCACTTTGATATTCTTTATAGGTGAGTAATGACTACACGAAATATAAAATTATGAAAACTACTAACTATTGTGGTTTTGTTGAAATTGGTTTTATTAATTTTTATTTTATTTTGTTTCAGTTCTCAGTGGTCCCTTTAAAATATTAGGGTTAGTATACTAGAGTTGCACATTTGCAAATGTATTAGATTAATGATACACAGAAGCACAAAATATTTATATACAAAAGTATTTTTAGTAAAATTACAAATATAAGTGGTTTTAGGGTAGTATTATATTAATGTAGATATATGCCATTGAAAGGAAATAGCATTTAGAATGTTGAAAGATAATAACTAACAATGGTATATTCATATTTGTATACAAACCGCGCGATACAAATAAGGCATTTATTTTATAATATCTTTGACAAATGATTATAATGAAAGTTGACCACAATTTAAAGTTAATGTAAATTTCACAAAAACTATTCTTTTTAAAACCCAAATCCTTGTACATTAAATTGTGTGCAGTTGCTATTGAATTAATTAATTGAATATTTTGCCCTTTTATGAGTATTGTGAACTAATATCTTACCTTTCTTTCTACTTTTCATAAATCATTTCGCTTTTGGCTTGAACACAGTTTCTTTTTCGCCTTTTTGATTATTTGTATTATTGTTTTTATAAATAGTTGATTAACACGATCTGACAGATGTTTATATTGCAAGTAGTTGTAATTGTTACACAAAGTTCATAATATAACTTTATCGCAGTACTGGCAACATTTATATGCATTTAAAAGTTTTAACAACTTAATACGTAGTACTGTTGCTGCAAAGTACAAATATATATATTAATATAGCTATAGTAAATAGCAATAAAATTAGTTTGAAATTAAGTGGGTTTCTCATGACAATTGAATTGCATTCTTGTTTCAAAATGTTTCTACTTAAATCCGTAAAGAAAGATCTTATAATTTTAAGTTAATTATATTTGATGTATTTTTTATGTTTTTTTTTGTAATCGAATTGAAGTTAGATTACATATACCGGATGATTTTTGAATTACGACCGGAGAATGATATGGCATACTAATTAAGTGTAATACAATGCAGAGTGACCACGCGTATTCATTGTTATGGAAATTTATTTTTTTGTATCAATAAAATGTAAATAAAAATAATAAAAAATATCCTGCCTAGATACATTGTATTACACTTAATCAATGTGGCATTTCATTCTCCAGTCGGAATAAAAAATCATCCGGTATATAAATAAATATGCGTGTGATATTTAGAACGATGTACCTGAAAAGGGTGTGCATTATTGAAAAATGTGATAATAGTATTTTTATTGATTGTAATTGTTTACATTATATTTTTTATATGATTAATTTTGACGTCAATTTTTGTGTGTTTATTACAACCATTGTATCATTTTTGTTCTTTTATTTTTTCTCCTAATCCTTAAAAAACATATTGATTTGCGTTATTTTACTTCAATATACAATCATTAAATAAAAAAAACATCTTATTCATATTTCAAAGTTTGTCGTATTGTCTTAAAGCGTATTCGACAAACTTAAAAAATAATAGCATCATCTTCAGCTCATTATACGACAAGACTTGAATAGACTCGGTCGTTAAGTGTCTTCATGTAACCCCGAATATAAATAAAACATTCCACTAAGGTTTGTTAGCGAAATATTCAAATTTATTCTAAGCAGCAAATGGGACTCGCTTGTGAAGGATACTTGTACCCCTTTGCTTAATTTGTTAGGGTCACTGTTGTTTGCTTAACGATTATGACTTCAAACCGTGATTATAATAATTTTGACAATATGTTCCTTGGTAGATCTCTGAAGGGTTGATGGGATGGTTGTGGCTAACAGAAAGTTTTGATCGTTGAATTCACGTTCAACCTTTAATACTTTTAGTGCTACGTCGCGCGTCACTTAATCATCATCATCAGTTCATTAAATGTCCTCATCGCGGGTCACGAGTCTTCTCGTATAGGGTGATTAGGCCCTAGTCATCCACGCGGGCCCAGTGCGGATTAGCCGACATGAATCTCTTCGCAGGCGTGCGCAAGTTTCCTCACGGTGTTTTCCTACGCCGTAAGGGCGTCGGATAAATGTACATATAGTTTTCGAAAACATTGGAACAGTGGGATTCGAACCTGCACCCTCCAGATCGGAAGGTGAAAGTCCACATCAATGAGCCACCGACGCTCTTATGTAAACCAAAATGAGCAATATTATATATGGATATGAATTCTCAAATCCGTGTTACTCGTACAACGACCCAGACACGTACTTTCTAGCATTACCCGTAACCTAATTAAAATGAAGGATACATGGGAAATGTTTATACTATTGTATCTAAGCGGATGGATTGCGGATTCTCACGGTAATTTTCTTAGGTAATTATTTATTAAAAGTCGCAAAATGACTTATTAATGCATCACAAAATCATTGAATTTGCTTATAAACATGTTGCAACTTATACGAATAACTGTAAGTAGCGGAACCTTTTTCAAAATAGTAACAAGCTTATTTTTATATATATGTGTGTGTACCTACGAAGATCAATCTGATTTCAAATGCAATGAAAATTGTTATTAATATAAATACATTATTGTATATTTTTGACGGCTTTGTTCAAGGTTAGTAATTTGGTATCGTGGTACATATCACATTCAGTATCTGAATTACTTGAAATAATAAGCCCACGATCCTAACATTTCCGTTATCATTATAACTGCGGGATACGGTAAAGATACCATATAAAGGTATGCTGTAGATTCAAACCACGTTGGGCGCCAACATACCTTTTTTGCGGCGGCGCGGCGTTCGGGGAGGGGGGAGCGTCACCCAGTCTCGCTCCGCCAGCCAGTTGCGCCGCAGCGGTCGCCGCGAGCACACGTCTGCGTTGCGCTCGCGTTCTCGCCACACATGAGCCCGAACTAATCGTGAGTGGTCCGGATTACATAATTTCAGGCATGACTCACAAATACAATACGAAACATGGTTATACAGGGTGATAATGTAAAATGAGACTAGATTTCGATCTAACGAAACTGGTTGTACATACAATTTAGACGCATTCGATGGTCCCATAGACATATTATGAGGTAGACAGACTGTATATTGAAAAGCGGTGTCTAATTTTTTAGTGTGCAGTTACAGATTTGTATTAGTGTGCGTCACTAGGGATGTGACCTTGGTATCGAACATATTGCTAGAATTAAGCCGGGCGTCGTCGTCGCACCTGCAGAATTAGATGATTATAAATTGTGTTAAAAATAAGATGGAGTCAGATACAGCAACGTTGTTAATATATCTACAACAAAAATTAAAAATAAAGCGTTACCATAATAAATTTATACGCAAATATTTTGAAGTTTGGTCTTCCTGGGTTAAAAATTAGATGATGTTGGAACAAATAAAACAAAATATTAATGGTAGGTATTAAATAGTCTATATTATATTTTTACGGTAAAATAACAAATTTTAAATAACACTCACAAAATCAAACTTAAAAATTATTTTATTTAAAAAATATATACTGAAAGCCTCATTATCATTTTTAAAGACCCATACATACCTACATTGATAACCCACAATAGTGGGTATCATGAAAAAAAAGTTTCAGTTTAAAATATGCGACCTAAAAACATTTTTTTTTCATGTTTTTTTTGTTAAAATTATAATGTGGATTACAGAACACAAATATGTTCTTGCAAAATTATAACAATATTTTTATAGTTTTTAAATTTTCTGTGAAAAGTTGATGTGATATTCGGACAAACATACAGACATGACGAATCTATAAGGGTTCTGTTTTTTGCTGTTTGACTACGGAACCCTAAAAAGAAATTAAAAAGTATTTTGAATCTACCACACCGGTTCAAAGATTTGATTATATTAAGAAGACTCTAACCAGTTATACAGAAAAGACAAGAGAAAGATAGTAAAAATAACTAAAAGGTTGATAATATCCAGGATATCCTTCAAAAATGGTTGTACTGCATCGGATTTCAGTTTTTTATTGATAAGCCTACGATGAAAGAGGATTGCTCAAAATGTTTTGAGCAAAGCCTGGAGTTCTTCGTAGCTCCCAGTTTTCACGCCTTACACTTTTAACCCATTCTTCTCTGATTTGTGGACATTCGGAACCTAAAAATTCAATAATTGTATAAAAGAAACTGTTAAAGAAATACTATCGATGGAATTAAATTCTATGTTGAGTACATCACTATGTAACATCCTTAAATTTTCATGCATAATATTAATTGTTTTAGACGTAATTTCTACAATTAATACAAGCTAATGTATGTCTAACATTATTTAAAGTCTACTACTACATGTTTTTTATCCATAAGTCTCATTACAACTACGTAATATGAATGAAAATGTCGTCAAATATTTACTTATGAAATGATAATTCCGGGTCTTTTACTCCTCCTTTGGTGGTTCTTGAAGAACAATTTACCGCAGAACACGACATTTTCTACGTTTACTTATTTCTTTTCAAAATATTTATTAAAATTATGACACTTTGTGAAAAATTTGCACGACAGCTCGTAATGTTTTGGCCTCTTTGGAGGCCACTAAATACACGACGTCAGAGTTGTGAAACGTCTATCAACCGTCTCTTCTACTCGTAACTAGGATTCGTGTGATAGACAAAGATACATGACGTGTATTGCATTACAATGATATAAGAGCGGCAACGTCTTATGACTACATCTAGTACATGCTTAATCTAAGGATGGTCCACTTCATCTTAGAAATTTGATGCTGTCATGAGAACATTTCTTTATAATTTACACAAAACCTTCAATTTAGTCGCTAGTATCCGAACGCATGTGAAACGATCAAAAGACATTTAGTTCATTTATCCATACTTCAAAATTAGCTTAAGAATATTATAGCACTCCTTCATATTTGTATAATTAAAATATAATACATTTACACTAACAGTTCTTTGCCGAACACATTCCCATATTGTAGGTTAACTGCTAATTAGGTACGTTTGCAAACTCACGCCGAAGCCTGAATCAGCACGAACGTTGATTCATTTCTATCATGACAGATTGCATGACATTCGTAACGCTTGTATAGATTTAAATTATTATATAATTTAGTTATATTTATATATCTTTACTATTAAATGTACGCTATGTTACAGTAGTGACGCAATATAAAGGTACTAAACTCAAATAGCTTTAATAAAAAATCTAAGAATGCCAAACAATATAAACTACCTATGAACAAACCATACAATTTTTACACATACATCCTGTTTCCATCATTTATTTATTGATAAATTACCCTGTATCTAAGCCTGTATTAAATAAATATAACAATGGAACGTAGTATTTCACCAAGTCTTAATTTTAATGCGGATCTCTCGGCCCTAGCTTTAAAATTGTCGGTCAAATGAAGTCGCCGATTTCACGAGAGACTGGCGTTCTATTATAGGCACAGGACTATCTTGCTGGATATAATGAAACGGCTTTGATCCAGGCTGAACAAAGGAAAAACCCTGTAAAAATGTAAAGAAGCGTTTCCTTATTTAGACCGATTCGATCAATCTTGATATTTTTTTCTTTCATTGCGCAATTGAAGATGAGGAATTATTGGATAAAATAATGTACTAGTCGTTACCTGATACATCCTTCTTAAAACGAAGTCTGATGCCTACTGGAAAAATAGCTTAATTTTGATGAAATTTCATATAAAACCGGTCAAATAGTTTTTGGGTTTATTAATTACAAACAGTCATAAATACAATTCTATCTTTTTTTTCGTATTATTATCTGATGTTTCAGCCTCTCAGAAAATTGTTACGTATTTGTTGTAAATATTTACTAATACCAGCTAATATTTTACTTCTCTGAAGTCAGCTTATGGACAAATAGGTACTTAATGGATATCGTGCCATTTTTACTAGCAAATAATATAATATAGTATAAGATAATATATTATAAATTTTAACTTAAACTGGAAACAAGAAGGCTCCTGTTATGTATATGTGACGAGATAAATATATATTGTGCTTATTTCCTTTTTGATATATAAATCATAGTTAATATTCCTAATCACGAGTTAATGCCGCATTTGGTTTGGACCTTCCTTTAACTGCGTCAGAGGTCATGGATTCTATTCCATTGATCAACATTTATGTTTGGGTAATGTCTAGTCAATAGGCTGTACACACTACTAAGGTACATACCGATACATATATTTATTTAGATTCAAACATTTTATCTCACTATCACGCCCTCGGCGCTCTCGGCAAAATTTAACGATTCCAAACTCATGTTCACATCCTCTAGTTTTGAGAAAAACAATGTATTCTTTCATCACCAATTGATCCAGGGCGGCGGAAGATGTTGTATTGGTAATGTTACCAAGCTTATTGCGTAAGCGTAATTTGGGCTTTCATACATATTCACGAAAAAATACGTTTTCCGTGTATCATGTATCCTTTTTTCCCACTGACGCAGTGGAAAAATAGGATGAGCATGTCAGGAAGTATACACCAAAAACCATCTTCTTTTACATTTGACATCCTTATAATAAAGGGGTTGCATTATTACCAGTCTCATATCGACTGTTGTGGACAAATGAAATCAGCGGTGAAGTTGAAGCATGACGAAGTGAACAGATGGATATTTGTGGATATCCGCGATGAAGGCCTACAGGTGCAATAAGGTCATGGATAGACGTGGCTACCCACCCGCCTATTAACTTTAGCTATATACCTAGTTTGCAGTCACAGAAATCAAGTATAACGTTGTTCGGCTGAGCGTTTTTAATTTCCGTTTCAAGCTATTTGACGCGTAGATATTGGTATGATTTATATGCATATTTATTTATTCACTTCTAATGTATTTAAATTGAAATGAATTGTGCCTTTTGTCGTCGGTGGCTTTATGCTGTGGAGTTTTGCCTTCTGATCGGGAGGGCGCAGGTTCAAATTCGAGTTTATAATGTACTAAAAATAAATGTAATGGCACTCCAATATATAGCAAACATTTCATCATCATCATCAGCTCATTATTATAAATTATACATCCCCACCGAGGGGCTCGAGCCTACCCGTAAAGGGTGTATAGGCCAATGAAACCGCGGTTAGCTGCTAGATTTTTTCTCATCCCCCTGAAGTTTTGGTCAGGGACCTTTTTGTTCTTTTTGTTTATTTACTTTATTTCTTTTCGTTCTTTTTTATATATATTTTTATTTACTTTTTCTTTTCTTATATTGCATTTTTTACCTTATTTCTAATACAATGTATTTGTTTTACTTTTTCTTACATATATGTATTCTTACTATTACAATTGTTTTACTTTTCCATGTTATTTATTTCTTATTTTACTACAATATCTTCTTACTATTACAAACTTTTCTAGGCTTATTTACTATTCCTAAGTACATTTTTTGTTTATGCTATACTCTATACTCTCCTTTCTTCACATGTACGTTATTACTTAATTCAAATTACTGACTTATTTCTAATGCTATAGACAGATATAGTTTCCCTTTCACATAGGCTTTAACTTCTATAATTCTTAATACTAGTTTGTGGTACATTTATATTATTTACTAGATCTTACTATATTGCTATCATATTATTATTACTATTTACTTATTTCTAATTAGACGACCCATTTGGTGTTGCGGTTGAGTGGTCGGCTGCAACACCAAGGGTTCCGGGTTCGATCCCCGGGCAGTACAAACATTTGTGTGCATGAACATGTCTGTTTGTAATGGTCTGGGTGTTTTCTATGTATGATATGTATGTATTTACGAAAAAAAATGTATTTAAGTATATTTATCCGTTGTTTAGTACCCATAATACAGGCTTCACGCTTAACTTGGGGCTAGATGGCGCTGTGTGAATGTCAGTGGATATTTATTTATTTATTTTATTATTTATTTATAATTGTAATCATCTTATTTCTAAATTTTTACTTATTTTTAATTTAATACTAACACTAATATATCATCAAATAAACGTGTAGTATTTGATTTTTATTACCTATCTTTATTTCTTTTTATTGCTATCTCTGCTATCTTATTACAATACTCTAAAAATATTTCTCGCTTCTTATTATCCGCCATTATTTTGCTTATCGTGTCTATTTTGATATTCGTATTTATCTTTGTCTCTACTTTGTATTTTTCGAGGGCGTTTTGGGGGCAATCTAGGAGGATGTGGGGCACGGTCTCTTCGGTTTCGGGGTCACATACGCATGATGGGCTCTTCTTGCACTTAAACCTGTACAGGTATGCGGAGAACCCTCCATGTCCCATTAGGATTTGGGTTGTGTGTGTGGGCTGTTAGATTATTACGAAAGGCTCACTGATTTTCATCATTGGTTGTTATACTATTGTTACGAGCTGGGGGTTCCGGATAAATTATTGCCAAACACGAAGAATAACACGGTAACACACTTTATTAATTAACCAATATTAATCACACACAACACTAATTACACTTACACTCGTACTAATTAATCAATTAACGCACGCACTAAAATCCGTAATTAACACTGCACACTATAACACAACACTTTCCGCACACACACGTAATAATCACACGTTAACTCTTCACACTGTTATATCACACTCGACGATCCCTTAGATATCGCTGTATCACTCGCTTCTTCCTTGTAGTCGCAGGTATTTCGCTCTTCGTTCGCTCTTGAGTAGAACACAAGACTGCCGGCGCACCCGTCGGCCCGCCTTATATACCTGTCCGGCCGCTGAGCTCGAAGCGTCGACGTCATTCTACATAGTTCGCGAATTATCTAGAACATACTAGACTCTTTGCTATTTGACAATTCGCATGTCATACTCTATGGACTGTCTGTGGACTGACGTCACATATTAGCCGCCATATTTAAATGACATTTTAATTACGTAAATTCGTAACACTATAATACTCCGTAGTTAATTACATGTTGACGCGTGGTTACTGGGTAAAGCCTCGCTCGTTATTCGGCAGGATTCATTCACATAACGGTGTGGTTGCCTTTTACCCAGATATTATGTTTGCCCGTTTCGTAAGTGTCACACTCTAAGCCCGTGTCACACTCTTTTTCCGAAACTATAAGAGCTGTTGAATTTTTGTAAGATATGTACTCGTATAGTATGTATTCTGTGTAAGTATGTATTCTGTGAACCGCAATCATGTTTTGAACATTGAACTGAAATTCAATTTGTTTTTCATCTTACCCACACGTGTTAAAAACTAATATATATTTTTTATAAATTTATTTCCACTATACAGATACACTTCCAAAGTGGTAAGGTGGGTGCACCCTCTTCTAAAATATGGGAGCGATAAAAAAAAAAAGATATATAATGTAAATTGTATGAAAACTAACAACAACATAGGGTACTTTTATTTTAGACACCAATTTTTGTTTTTGGAAAAATAAGGCAAAACAACAGACATCCGAATATACAATTAGACTGGACAAGCCGCCAAGTTTATAGGCAGTCCCAGTGTCGCAATTTCTTTTCGGTTCTTACCTGTGAAAAGTTATTATATTTCTTGATAAATTTACTGATTCATTGCGATAATGACATGTTACAATTGCACAGGATGGCATTTTGGGAAAAAACTGTAATTTCTTCTAATATTCGTGCGTCTTGACTCGTCTCACAAAGCGTAAGCTGGCAGCCAGTGTATGCTCGTTGAGCTTACATTTGTCGCACTTAAAAACGCGGCTTGCCCCATCTCCTGTATTGGGAAATCTATGGGCAAAACATTGCCATTACCGCGCAGGGGCTGCGCGTCGCGTGACTTTACGAAGCGATTTCATGTTTTACTGCGGGAGAATATCTTATAACGAGGGTATTACCGCAGGGATCACCTAGTAATCTATAAAAATCCTCTGTACCTATATTTATGAATAATCGTCGACATTTTGTCCTGCCAGTCTCAATCTCAATCTCACTGATGAATTTACTATCTTCGTGATCCCTACTTTAGAGATGCGTCGCAATTCCCTTGCACAAATCTAATACACGTGGAAAATTTGGAAAACTTGAAGATACGAATTAAATATTACTTTTAGGCGGCTGCTCAAAAGGTCAGACGACAAAAGCTTTGTCTTGTTATAATTAGAAAGGGTTAAAGTTTTAATAACGGCTCAGACATTATAATGGTAAATCGCTTAGTATATTTTAGTGACGGCGCTGTTATGAAACTTATTCTTCTTAATTTACTTCAAAGTAATATTCTAAATTGAATTTTAATATCGCCTCTTGCAATTAAACATATAAATGCTGTTTGGTACAAATAACATACTTGCATTTTTTACATTCAAGCTATTGAAATGGGCTCTTACCCTGTGAGTTTTTACCATTTTATACAAAGTTATAATTACTACTACTATTACAGTATTTACTAGGTGGTAGACTCGGTACTGAGTCGTCTAGGTAGGTACCACCCACAGACATCCGAATATACAATTAGACTGGACAAGCCGCCAAGTTTATAGGCAGTCCCAGTGTCGCAATTTCTTTTCGGTTCTTACCTGTGAAAAGTTATTATATTTCTTGATAAATTTACTGATTCATTGCGATAATGACATGTTACAATTGCACAGGATGGCATTTTGGGAAAAAACTGTAATTTCTTCTAATATTCGTGCGTCTTGACTCGTCTCACAAAGCGTAAACTGGCAGCCAGTGTATGCTCGTTGAGCTTACATTTGTCGCACTTAAAAACGCGGCTTGCCCCATCTCCTGTTTTGGGAAATCTGTGGTACCACCGCAGTGTCAGATATCGCCCCGTGAAATATAAATGTTTTACACTTCTGCGTTTCGGGATGAGGACACTGTAGTACTTGCTACACCCGGTAATTTTGCTAAATTACCGGGTATATGAGACCTAACATCTGTTGTCTCCTCGGTTGTCTCGGGTGATGGGCGCAGTGCCGCATTGATGGAGTATGTATAATAAATGTCTATCAGTTGTTGGTCTCCATCAATGCCGCTTTGTCATGTTCAGGCGTCTCACTTTTTAGCATAAAAAAGTAATATTATATTAAATTCATAGTGTTTTACCCCACACAATTAGACTTCGTACATTATGTAAGCATATTCATGAAGCATAATTGAGACATTCAAAAGGGGTGCCGGCTCTGTGGTCACATTCCGTTTGTAACAATAAACATGACATCATAATCCCGCAAAATCCGCAAATGGACGGTAGGTCGCCAACCTTAACACCTCAAAGCTTGTAAATAGCTGAGATTTTAAAAAAAATTAACAAAGAAGAGCTTTGACATCGAAAACATTGTATCCATTTGGACCTGTTTCTACAGGTGTCATTGAGTTTTTATGCTTGATATTTTCCCTATTTAGTTTAATATTTCTTTGAAGTATTTCTACTAGAAAGCATCATCATCAGCCTATAACGGCCTACTGCAGGGCACAGGTCTTCCCGCACAGTAGGTTTTGCTATGGGGAGATTGAACCGAAACTCGCCACGCGGGCTCAATGCAAATTTGTTAACGAGAGTAACAACAATGGAATTCGAAACCGTGACTATCGATTTAGCGTACTTCATATAATAAAGTATTTCGAGACAGCGTGTTCGCGAGTCCGTCATTCGATTGAGTGATTTTCGATACTAAGGCCTTTTGCAAGATATTTTTTTCGCAACAGTGTGCGTCGTGACAACGGTATTCGAAACATATCAGTCCCGTTTCACTAGAAAGCTATGATTGATTGATTCAATTAAAATTTCAGTATCAGAGAAAATGAAAATGAAAAGTGTTTATTCAGTTTAGGTCCTTATAGAACACTTATGAATGTCAAATGAAGCTACCACTGGTTCGGGAGGTAGTTTTCCACTGAGAAGAAACCAGCAAGAAACTCAGTAGTTACTCTTTTAAAAAAATTGTCTTGAATACAGATTCATTTGTAATCAAAATAATTATATAAAGCAAATTATATTTTCAATTTTTATCGTATTATGTATTGGTAAAAATATAATAATCTACAAAAGTACTATTAAGCAGTTAAGTATTACTTATATAAATTTAAATAGATGATAACAAAAAAAAAACAAAAGTAGTGCAGGCGTGGAAATCAACATGTCCATGAGTTTTTATCATTTATATAATCTTCAACACTATAGTAAGCTTTTTTTATTAAAATAGACTTTACATGAGACTTAAACTTATGCAGGGGTAAATCAATTACATTTTGTGGTAGCTTATTAAATATTTTAATGCTTAATCCCACAAATGAGTTCCCAACCTTATGCAATCTAAGATTTGGAACGGCAAGTTTGTGTTTGTTCCTAGTGTTCAAACTATGATTATCTGACTTTTTTGAAAATACATGTAAATTTTTGTGTACATAGATGACGCAGTCTAGAATGTACTGAGACGGTAATGTTAAAATATTTATTTGTTTAAATAATTCCCTTAGTGAGTCACGTGATTTAAGGCCGTATATGGCACGGATGGATCTTTTCTGCAATACAAAAATTGTTTGTAGATCAGCAGCAGACCCCCACAAAAGTAGACCATAAGACATCACGCTGTGAAAATAGCTAAAATACACAAGTCTTGCAGTCTCAATATCAGTGAGACTTCTTATCTTCCTTACAGCATATGCAGCGGAACTAAGCCTTCCTGCCAAAGCCGCAATATGGGGACCCCACTGCAATTTTGCGTCTAATTTTATACCCAGGAAAACGGTTGAATTTATTACTTCCATGGGTCCTTCATCCAAAGTGATGAAAGTATCTACCTGCCTTACATTAGGCATTGTGAACTTAATACATTTGGTTTTCTTAGAGTTAAGAAGTAAATTATTGGTCGTAAACCAATGTAATACCTGAGAAAGTGTAGTATTTACATCGTCAAAAGTTTCTTTTTGTCTATCCACGTTAAATATAAGAGATGTATCATCAGCAAATAATACAGTTTCACATAGGTTTTGAGTATAATAAGGTAGATCATTTATATAAATTAAAAATAATAAAGGTCCCAATATTGAGCCCTGGGGAACGCCCATCAATAAAAGGGCTCCGCTGGAACTTGTTTCTCCGACATGTACGTTTTGGACTCTATTCGTTAAATATGATTGTATTAAATTAAGAGCGTCCTTATCGACACCGTAATGCTTCAACTTCATGAGGAGAGTATTATGGTTAACGCAATCGAATGCCTTCGATAGATCGCAGAATATTCCTATAGCATCTTGCTTATTTTCCCACGCCTCAAAAATATGTTTCATTAGTGCCACTCCTGCATCAGTAGTGGATCTGCCTTTAGTAAATCCAAATTGATTGCTATGTAATAATTTGTTTACGTTGAAATGAGACAATAATTGATTAAATATAATTTTTTCAAATATCTTACTTAGAGCTGGGAGAATAGAGATAGGTCTGTAGTGAGACGGGTCACTCTTTTCTCCAGATTTGAATAAAGGTATGATTTTACTGAATTTCATCAAATTTGGAAATTTGCCCTGGTCAACACACTGATTAAAAATAACAGCTAAGTGAGGAGCAATACATATAATTATATTTTTAAGTATTTCTGTAGAGAGTCCCCATAAATCCTCTGTTTTTTTAATATTTAACTCTTTAAAAGTTCTAATGATTATCCCTGCATTTACATGTGTAAATCTAAAAGACGTTTTGCACTCATCAACATGTGACTTGAGGAGAGAAACAGCAAGATGAGGATTTGAATTTAATTTACTAGTTACAGTGACAGCAATATTAGTAAAGAACTTTTCAAATGCATCTGCCACCTGAGAGTCAGTATCAAGACTCCTGCCATCAATATTCAGTGAGATCTTGTTATCTTGTGTTTTATTTTTACAAGTCTCCTTATTGATGATATTCCACGAAACTTTACTTTTATTAGTAGCATTGATTATTTTATTTTTAAAATAATTAGCTTTAGCTACTGCGCAAACTTTTTTGAATAATTTCTAACATACTCTATGATAACAGGGTCATTAGTATTAGCCTTAACATCATACAATTCAAATAACTTTTTTCTACTTGTATAAATACCAGTAGTGGCCCAGTCGCTAAATTTAGATTTTAAAGTATTTAATCTGACATGTTTGTTTGGAAATGTACCATTAAATTCCTTTTCAATTACACTAAATAATTTATTATAATGTTCATCGACATTTTCATTACTATAAGTTAATAAAGGCAACTTGCTAGATATAAGAGAGCCATGCCATGTCACGAATGGGCGGTTGAGCCGCGGATTGATACCATGGGCTCACAGAAACAACAACGTTAGCCCTTTAACTGACGCTGACGGTTATATCCAACAGAAAATAGTTTTCTATTGTGTGTGGAATACTGGCGGTTAAAGGTTGAACAACGTTTTGGGCTATGTTTCGTTGAGTAGGCGAGTTTACTGAAGATCCAATTTTTTTTATCATTCCTATTAAAAAATTAAGTGCGTTTGACTGCTATCTCACCTGATTGGTTTCACTGCAAACCAGGGTTGCCACCTCCGAAACGAAATTCCTCGTTCATAAGCAGCTGAAAATATAGTACTTTGACTTTCGAACCTCGTACATCTAAAAAACGCTTTTAGCATTAAAACCTTAATAAATAAAATATTTGCTGGTTCATACTAAAAAAAGACATCACTTTGCGTAAAAACGTCTTTACTTAACTTACTTAAGTAAAATCAAATGTGTCATAAAATTAAATCAAAAAGTAGTAGTCTTATTAGAATCTTTTGTCATTGTTAACTGGTGGAAGACTTTACAAAATATTTTGTTAATCGGGGTTTCCCGGATGACATAGCTACTCCAGCCTGCACTTCTGCAGACAATGATCGCCTAAATACGACCAATGGATTTTTGTGTAAAAGTTCAAGTCCTGATAGATGTCACTAGTTTTTAATATATAGCATGGTCATGTTACAAAATCTCGTACAAAATTGTACAAGGTTGATTGTGTCCTCGTACCTCGTACGGAAGACCACAAATCCTGTATTTGTACGAAGAACCTCGTACGTTTGGCAACCCTGACCGCATCGCATTGTTGCGGTAAGAGCTAACTGCGGGTAGCTCACAACTTGCTCTTAAATTATGTCCGTTCCGGGGACTCGGTTCTACCACCTTGTTACCCGAATTCGTGTGAAGTTTAGTGCTTTTGAATTAAGATTACTAGCTAGACTGCAAGTTGTATTTTTTTATGTTATAGCGGGCAAACAAACGAGCAGGCGGCTCATCTGATGGTAAATGACGCCGTCGCCCATGTACGCTTGCAATTCCAGAGGGCAAAGAAATGCGTTGCCGGCCTTTTAAGTGAGCATACGCTCTTGTATATTTTAATTGAAGGACGCTAGGTCGTATCGCTCAGGGAATAAGTCAGATGGTAGTTGGTTCCACAGTTTTTGTCCGAGCAGCAGAAAATAACGACAAAAACGTACTGTCGAGGACTCCATTCATCTAGGTGGTGAGATAAAATTTAGAGTTTGCCTCGAAGTATGGTGGTGGAATGTTGCAGCTGGAATGAGTCCGAACAATACCTCCGAATACTCCCTGTAATACACGCGATAGAAGATGCAAAGTGATGTCACATCTCTACGCAAACCTAAAGGATCCAGCCGATCGGAAATATCCGGATCGTTGACGATTCGTGCAGCTCGTCTTTGAATACGTCAAATGGAAGAGCTGGTACTGAGGCCTCCTGCCCTAAGGTGGGAGCAATATTCCAGTGGGGTCGCACCTGCGCCTTTTAAAGTTGCAAGCGGTGGCCCGACATGAAATATCGTTTCGACCGATTGAGCACACCAAGCTTCTTAGAGGCTAATTTTGCCTTATCGTCCAAGTGACCGCAAAATTGCACAATGCTCGATATATTAACTCCGAGGATTCCGATACTACTCCGGGTGCAGGGGAATATTGTCAAATTTAGGCGATACGACAAAGGGCGTTTGTTTAGCGGTAAACGCGCAAATTTATGTCTTCGAGGGGTTAAATCGTACTAAATTTTATCGGCCCCACTCAGAGACTTGGTTCAATACAGTCTCGACTTTTGACGCAAGAATTTTACGGCTCTCAACGACGTCTTCCTGAGAAATTTTAGCACGACGGTATATAAGCATCACCCGTACTATCATCTGCATAGCAATGAATATCGCTAATCTGCAACATATCATTGATATGCAGAAGAAATAGCGTAGGCGATAGCAAACAGCCTTGCGGGACACCAGCATCCACAGGTTTAGAGACTGAGCATGCACCGTCAACAACGATCTTAATGCACCGGTCTGTTAGGAACCTAGTGACCCATTTGCACAGATTCTCAGGAATTCCATAGGAAGGAAGCTTAGAAATGAGTGCTTTATGCAAACCCTATCGAAGGCTTTCGCTACGTCCAAAGTTACTGCGAGCGCTTCACCTCTGCTCTCCAAAGCCATGGCCCATCTATGCGTTAAGTAGACCAAAAGATCACCAGCTGAGCGACCCCTATGAACCCATACTGTCGGTCACTTAAAAGCTGTCGATCTTCAAGGTAACGTAGAAGTTGGTTAAGGTTTATTATGTTTGAAGGTTTTATGGATGACTATATTTCTCGTTGAAGTCTCAAAAATGATATAAGGATCTAAAGTTCTTATGCTAGCTAAGTTAAACTGTGTACCTTTCAGTGTCCTCTTAGTAATTTTGAGGTTTTGTCTGTATCTTTTGTTCATGTGTTGGCACTAATAATGATTTATTATTAATACATAATTTACAATGACAATGCTTCAAACAAATTAGAATTTACACATTTTACCAGCGACCTGTGATAAAAATATTAACAAACAAATGATACCCTAAAAATGAAATTTTTGCAATATCTTGCAATCTTGCATCATTTTCAAAAATGCACTTAACATTCATGTATATATATAGGATTACTGTGTATAGTTTAAGCAGATATACTCTAATAGTGTCAGTATCAAAAAAATAGTATCCCCCCGAACAAATAGATAAAATAGTAGTCCTCACGTGGCACGTACTACCCATGCTCAGCGTTTGTACTGAGTAAATACAGATAGGGATAAGCCAAAGATCTGCATGTTATTACGTCTTGTGACAACAAG
>PQWD01004492.1:69957-82361 GCA_019425675.1 Leucinodes orbonalis
ATTCTGTATTATCTGATATAAGATTAGTACTAAGATTATTGTAATAGTTATAATCTTTGACGAATGTGGTACACGGTAAAGTTTGTAAAACTTATACTGTATTTCAGAATCATATTACCTATATGTTAATATGAAATGTTAATAAAAAATACATATCCACTTGGTATCCATACAGCGTCATATAGCTTCAAAGTAAGCATCTACCCTGTTTTTTTATTATTATCTTTTATCATACTTTGTTTTTTTTTTGAGATATATATATGACTAATGTTAAAATTATGTAGCCCTCATGACTATTTCTCGTTTAACACCTAAAGAGAAAAAGGGAGTGGGTGTAAATCAGCGCTGTCTGAGATTCCTGGCCGCAGATGAGCATACGCTGAGCTGCTTCCTGTTGTTGATCTTGTTACTGCATTATTTGTACAAAATGTGATATGTATATTTTTGTGGACAACAATAAACACAATTTATTATTATTATTTTTTATTATTATTAATATCGGCACTAAGCAACTGATATACCGAATCAGCAATGGGCCCGCGTTGTCTGGATCTCCCGATAGCCATGCATTGTAGGGCGGCTTGTGCAGGGGGATGATAAAATATGGTAGACTCAAATTAAATATCAATGTAAGTATGTTGAGTATATATCTGAGAAATTATTCTGTCTGGTTTCAAAAGAGGAAAAAGTAACTTTATTTTTTATTTAATTACCAGTGTAGGTATATGTTAACAGAAATATATGTAGATAATCCCTGTAAATGGATTACATACACTAAATATTTAAAATCGCTTTGCATTGTTGGAAATATACTCGCGTGCAAGTAAATCGACTCAAGCCTCAAGTGTGCATAAAAAGTGATATAACTAAAAAATGACTTATTTACCTCTATATAATGTTTTACATAATTAAAGCCTAGTAATTAGGCTTTCAAATGGTAGCATAATATCAGTAATTTAAATAAACACTTGTACTTAGAATGCAACTGAACGCAACCTCCCGTAAACTGCTCTGCGCTCTATTCACAACTTGCGCGACACAACCCCTATAAAACCCCCTGTAATCGTTTTTTTTATCAGTCGCTCATTAGACGTTGACCTGAACACATCTCTGCAAATTAAAGCCGTCATTTGAAGAAAATTATGGATACAACACCTGAAGAAGCCGCTCAAGTCGTTGCCCTGTTGCAAGAAGGGTTGAACCAGCGAGAAGTCGCTCGTCGTTTGAATATGAGTCAGTCCGCTGTCTCGAGAGTATACAGAAGGTTTCAAGAGACTGGTGCCTTCACTCGGAGGCCTAATACCAGCCGACGCCGGTGCACCTCGGAGCGTGACGACCGGTTTTTGGTCTCGACCTCTCTCCGAAATCGACACCTTACCGGCGTAGATGTGCAGCAGGAGCTACGTCAAGTTCGCGGGGTGACTGTCAGTCAGTGGACAGTTAGAAGAAGGTTGAAAGAAGCTAACCTTACTCCGAAAAGACCCGCTACAGGCCCGAAGTTGACCACAGCTCATCGTCAAGCACGCCTTCACTTTGCTCGAGAACATTTGGATTGGAGCATAGAGCAATGGCAGTCAGTCCTGTTCACAGATGAGACGAGGATGTGTCTCCATGGCAGGACAGGACGGTTTTCACAGTGCTGCTTTGTGGAAACCGTTGCATATGGTGGCGGATCTTGCATGATGTGGGCTGGAATTTCCTTAGAAGGCAAAACGGACCTTGTTTTCGTTCCTGGGGGAGGCCGGGGAGGAGGTCTGACCAGTGATCGTTACATTGAAAATGTTCTACTGGATCAAGGCTTTATTGGGGAAAATTTCATCTTGATGCATGACAATGCCCGATGTCACACTGCTCGGGCCACACGTGATTTCCTGAACGAAGTTGGAATTCACACTATGCATTGGCCAGCGCTCAGCCCCGATTTAAATCCCATTGAGCACATATGGGACGAGCTCAAAAGGAAAGTTAGAGCGAGGAATCCAGCTCCGACAAACATCAATGAGCTCAAGACTGCGTTGGTAGAAGAGTGGGGTCGAATACCACAATCATCCATTAAAAAGTTGATAAGGTCGATGAAGAATCGCATGAGAGCAGTGATCAGAGCTAGAGGAGAGAATACCAAATATTGACACGAATATTTTTTTATCTTACGCACATTTTGTTTCATTTAAACACAATAACCCCATACTGTGAAATTGTATGAATTTTCAACATTTTTTACATTATCATTAGCATTAACCTTTTTTACTAAACTACTGAATCGATTTTCATGCAACTTACACCATTTTAAAGCTCAATTACTAGGCTTTAATTATGTAAAACATTATATAGAGGTATAATAAGGCATTTTTTAGTTATATCACTTGTTATGCGTACTTGAGGCTTGAGTCGATTTACTTGCACGCGAGTGTATATATATTATATTAGACACATTTCCTAGAAAACCTCTGCATACCCCTCTCTCTATACCTATAACCTTAAAATTGTATACATTTCATAGGAGTTGTATTGTGTTCATGAATTAGATACATTTTATTAATTTACGTAACATATAGCTGATAGATTTGACCCTTTTTCGGATCTCATGTCGGATCAGGAGCTGTCCCTCGATCCCTTGTACATAATAAAGACGGACTTGTATTGCCATTCTTCTCGGTTCAAGGTCTTTTCCTTTAAAACTATTATTACGTCGGCAGACACGTGTAAGTTATCCTTTACGCATACTGCTCATTAATGGTTTAATTGTTCATATAATCTTTGTAAATTACTTTAGATTAAGTACCAAAAATAGCTTTCATTGATTCTTAGATAGCTAAGAATCAAAGAAACCTATTTTTCTTTGATTCTTAGCAAAGATACTGGAAACGTATGGGAAATTAATGCGTCGTCGACGAGACTGCAGATTCGATTATTTAATTGAGGAAAATGCACAAATATAATTTCGTTAAAGGACAATGAAGACAATTAAAGTCGACATACAGTATTGATAAAGGATACATTTCTTTCGGACACAGAACATAAATTTTTAGGCCCGTATTCTAGAACGAGACTTAACGTTGATGTTTACTTAAATTGAGTTAGAAAAGGAAGGCGCTATTTATCTTATAGAGCGCTATCTCTTTCTAACTCTATTCCAATAAAGATCAACGCTTGAGCGTCGTTCTAGAATACGGAGCATAGATCAATGATGTAAAAAAGTATAGATTCGTTATATGCTCACAAAACAATCGAAAAAAGTGTTCCAAATGTAGTGACAGCACACATACACATTTATTTCGAATGAGCGTATATTTACCTAAACAAATGGCGCATCTACCTTTATTATATCAAAACATAAATATTAGTAGGATACTCCAGTTGAGAAGACTTTTGAGTGCTGCGCCATTAGCATTGAAAATAGCGATATTATTATAGCTTGTATATACAGAGTTCCAACCCATAACAAGCATAGCGTGGATGAATTTTTTGCCAAATTTGAACTTCTATTGTACCATTTAACTACTAAATATCCTAAGAAAAAGATTGTCATCACTGGTGATTTAAATATTAATACTTTAAATGACGATACTAAAACTAACCGACTAACTGAACTATTAAATACTTACCAACTAACCTCACATATTACCGAACCCACGAGAGGCAATTCTTGTATTGACCTTGTAATTAGCAATGCTGAAAATGTGTCTTGGTCTACTATTCCGTTGTGGCTCTCAGATCATGATACAGCGCAAACAATCACTTTTCCAATTAAAACTAAGGACAAATTAAATAAGAAAACCTACATATATAAGCGTTGTTACTGTAATGATTATGTAAAGAAATTTAAACAATATATATCACAGTTATCATTCTCCGAAGTATATAGTAGCGCAAATTTAAATTCAGCTTTAATAACTTTTATGAACTTTTTCTAACCTTTTATAGATTGTGCTTTCCAATGCACAAAGTAACTACCAAACAATCAGATATAAAAACAAACTGGATAACGAAGGGACTTAAAAAATGCTGCAATAATAAAAGAATTTATAGATATAATTTTTATAAAAGTAAATTAAAATCAGATAAAATTAAATATAATATTATTAAAAATGCATAAATGAAGCAAAAACTTAATAACAATAGAATAGTGCTGAGGAGTAAAATAAATGTAAAGCTACGTGGATGTTATAAAAAAAGAAACATCAAACAAAATATCTCGACAGTTTATACATGAGATAATACATGAGAATAATAGCGAGACCAACCCAAATACTATTGCTCAATTGTTCAGTTCTCATTATATGAATATAACAGATACAGCTGAAACTAAAGTAAACATGTCTATACAAAGTCCTTCCATGTATTTGACACTGTAGATGCCACTACAGTTGAAAAATTATTATGTCATTGAATGACACACATTCAGAAGGTTACGATGGAATTGCAACTAAAGTTTTAAAAGCGTGCAAAGAGGAGATAGTCATGTTTTGGCATACTTGATTAACTTATCTTTGAAACTGGAGTATTTCCCTGAGAAGTTAAAAGTGTCCGTTATTAAACCACTCTATAAAAAAGGGGATAGACGGTTGATAATAAATTTCGTCCTTTGGTATTAATACCGGTACTTTCAAAATCTTTGAAAAGGCCATGCATCATAAGTTAATGTCCTATTTTGCAAACATAATATTATTAAACAAGCCCAATTGGTTTTTAGAAGGGAAAATCAACCGCTCACGCTATGTTTAGCTTGTAAGTGACATATTACGTCATACCAATAAAGACAAATATACAACAGCTCTCTTATTAGATATGAAAAGTGCATTTGACCTTGTATCGCATGATCGTCTATAAATAAACTCGAACGTAGTGGTATTAGAGGACCTGTACTGGAATGGATTCAATCATATCTGCACAATCGAACACAGTACGTAGAAATATCATATCTTGACAGTCATAATGTCACAAATGTGTAAATCAGATACTAAGATAAGTAAATATGGTGTCCCTCAAGGGAGCGTGCTTGGGCATTACTATTCTTGGTCTATAAAATGATTTACCAGATAGTGTGGATCATAAAACAATACTTTTTGCGGATGACGTATCTGTCATTATTACAACCGAGAAAGACTTTACTTTAGATAAACATATTAGTGACATTCAGATACATTAACACAATTGATAAAATGGTTGACGGATAATAATTTAAGAATAACTTGACTAAAACTAATTTAATAAATCTCGACATGTATGTATTAATTATAATGATGAAATAATTAGCGATAAAAATAATGCTTCCTTTTTAGGTATAGAACTTGACTCGAACTAAACTGGCACAATCACACAACTAAGATAAGCAAAAAAATTAACTCTTTTGCGTATGCATTATACAAACTTAGGAAGGTATCTAGTAAACAATCATCAATAACTGCATATTACGCATATGTGGAATCTATTCTTAGATACGGAATCATATTATGGGGAAATAGTGTCGGAGCCAAAAAGGTATTTATTGCTCAAAAACGATGTGTCAGAGCGATATGTGGTATCGCGCCAGACATATCATGCAGACCGTATTTTAAATCATTAGGTATATTGACATTAGCTTCGATTTATATACTAGAAATAGCAATGTTCGTAAAAACTAAGTATTACCTTTTTACGGAAGCAAAGGATTATTATAAGTCCAGCACCAGAAACCCTCATAGACTAGTATTAGATTCTACTCCGAGAACAACGCGGTATTTAAGAAATTGTTACGCGATGTGTATAAATATATATAACAAAATACCAGCAGATATAAAGAAACTTCCATTTACAAGATTTAGGTTTACATTGAGAAAATGGTTAATACAAAATAATTTTTATTCTGTTGACGAATTTATAAAAAATAAGCCTAATGTGTAATAATAAGAATTCAATAATATATTATGGTGAATGATAAATGTATACGAATGTAATAATTAATTGTTGTGTCCATGCTTTGTTTTGTAGTTTTATCGTATAATATTTGTATGCTGACATGTGAGCTAATGTGTGATCTCTGATTATTTGTCATCTTTATTATGTACCACATTTATTGCAAATAAATTATTCTTATTCTTATTCTTATTCTTATAACATTATATCATTGCCTAAGAGATGTAAAATTTACTCATATTAAAAATACTATGTTGGTATTGTAGGTAATAAGGTATTGTAGTAAGGTATTTGAACAAATAATTAATAACTTGTACTTCTCTCGTAATAGCAATAAGTATGTTTGTTCTTCCTAGTTAAAAGCAAACCATTTATTAATTCTGTAATTTTGGAATATTAACTTTAATTTGTTGAGAGTCAGCGATTAACAAATAATGCACTATAATTAATAAAACAGATTTATTTCTTTTTTAAATATATACTGACATTAACATTACATAACACAATAAATAATAATACATGTCACAAAGAGAGAAACGGGTTCAAACGCCAATTAAGTATTATGGTTTTGACGGAGTCGAAAATTTAATTGGATAATTCTGGAGTTTCTTGTCAGCTGTTGAACGTGGAATCCGTTAAGATGATTGAATATTATAATAGCTGTAAAATTTACTTAAGAATGATCAAATTAAAACATGTCAAAATTTATTTCATTCCTATTTAATTGCTACTAATTGTTAGACGGAAAAGAAACGACCAACGCTACCCATCCCTAATCAATTGAAGACTGATGTCACGTCACTAATATCTCTCTCATGACATTAGCATTTTACGCGGGAAACAGTCATATTGTAACACTAAGATTAATCTATCAATAAATGTTGTTTAAACTGAAAGAATCATTTAATATAATGGATTGAGGACAAGAAAAATGCTTATATCTAATATTTAAGTCGTAAAATATTATGTCACTAGCCCTGCAGTTTAACCCGCGGCGCATGTATTTTCAAATGACTGTAGGCTTTTATTTTGAGTTATTAACACTTTAAACGCCAGTTATCAACACGCAATATAAAATTAATTGTATCTGTCCTTAGATAAACAATAAAATAACTACATGCACAATCTCACTCAAAAAATATCCGCCGCAAAAGTCTGCCCATCGCGTCAGTTGGGCAGAATTTTCATTTATAATCACATCGCTCGTACATGTATAGTGAAGAGTGTGTGTGCTTGAGGAGCTCTTTCTATGACGCGTTAAGGTCAAAATTTAAATGAATAATTTTATGTTCTAAATATAACAATAACCATACGTATGTGTCAAGCTGCTCAGACATTCATTGGTTGTTAGCACATATTTATTTCTGAGTCTGTGGTTGTTAGTTATTGTTGATTTAAGTTTCTGACGCCTTTAGTTCAACATTCGTTTAATTTTATCTCATAACAATCTAAACATTTATAACGCACGAACATAGATTTTTGTATCTCAAACAGTCTTACGTTGTACCACTATATTACGGCACTAGCCTTCGCGTAAACACACCTTACTGAAACGACAAACATGAAATGAGAAGATCCTTTCTATGACTGTTATTGCTTTCATTTTTCACTGTCAACCTACGCAGTTTGGGGTAATAAGTGCCCCGGGTCGTCCGGCGACGGATATCGACCGGGGAGGCTCGATGCAGCACAGTAGGGTTACTGTTGTAATCCTACAGTTCCCTGTCTGCTCGTCAGAGTATTCTGAAACTTAGTGATTTATCATTTCAAGTAATTTGATGACATATATTAACAGATATTCGCTAAGCGTCTTGGAGCACCGAAAGTTCTTGCATGCAATATGGAAACCAATACAACGGACACCATTGGTATCATATATGTAAGATGAAGGCTGTCTGCTTAGTTGATAACTCTACCAAAGCATAAAATTTTTATAACGCAATGTAATTCAGTGAAAGCGACCAAAGTCTCTAGTAGAAATTCAATCGTTTAGGGCATATGGCATCCCACACAGCATAGCTATGGAGACTTTGGGGATTACCGTACCCTACGCGGTCCTTCGGATCGTGATTTTGGATTCGATCGGCGGATACGTGGTATTTTTTGAGCCTTCATCCGATAACCAACCATGGTTACCAATAGAGCTCGTCTTGTAATGGTCTGAGTGATCACAATTTACACAAAGGTCTTCATACAAATACCTGATCTTTTGAACAGTTTTTTGGCCAATGTTAATATTTTTCTTTGACTTTGTCACACTCCTTTGCTCGCCTTCATCTATCCAAGTATCAGTTCGTAACTTACTTTGGTACAGTTACGAAGTATCAACTCAGGTGGGAAAAATAAGTTACAAAGAGACAGGCCCATCTTTTGCGTACGGTAAGGGCCCTCTTAGATCAAATACCTATGTTAATAAGAATTGAATAGGCTGTTTCTCGGCAGGCAAGATCCATCCTAGGCCGCATCATCACTTACCATCAGGTGAGATGGTGGTCAAATGTCTGCCTATAGATGATAAAAAAAAGATTTCTTGTGCCCATTATTGTAATATGCCCAGAGCCACCAATAGGTTAAAAAAACGGCCCTGCCCTTGATAGTACAGGGACAAGAACTATCGTCAATTAAAAACAATATGAAGAGTCCGACTAACTTTCCGAGGGATGGATACATTTCGAACTTAATTGCGTTATCTGAACCCTACTAACCTTACACCAAATTCGTGTGTTGGGTGCGGATTACCGGATTAAAATAAGGTTATGTGATTAACTTAACCTTCATAGTAATTTATATATAGAATACATTAACTGCTGTATACTTAATTTAGGAATTAGACTATTATATTTTTAGGTGAATATATCGAAGAAGTAGTTTGTATCATGACTATTCATGACAGTGATACTTTTGGGCACTAAGACATTGCGTGATATTAGGCAACTACTCGGAGGAACTATGCGAACTATTTGTAATAGGTAATTAAGAACTTCTTTTTGACTCCAGAGATAAAATTACTATAACCAGAAGCGACGCCACTCTTTTAATATGTATTCTAAAAGAAAATACTTTATACGACAAGATGAGATTTACATTAACAGCTTAAATTTAAATGGGTATCATAACCTTGTAAAACTTTTATTTACACGTTTAAATAACACATACACACACATACAATGATGTTTAAATCCAATACTTTCAGCTGGAACAATAAACTGTGAAAACCAAAAGCATGGAAATCAAGTAGCTAAGTGTGAAATTTAACTCAAGTAGGTACTTGAAGTTCGAGTTAGTTTCGATAAAGTTCGGCAGTGTTCGGAAAAGTTCTAGAAGAGTGCGTAGGAGTGGTTCCACGACGGGGAGCTGTGCAGGGGTGTTCAGCAGGTCCTGAAGGTGTAAGATGGAAGATAATGCTGACGGGCTTTGTAAATACAGGTATGTTTTTGGTTATAATTAAAGAGTTATGGTTTCACTTTGGTTATATTTTGTTTATAAATATTTACAGAATTGTATTGCGTTAGACGAAAGATTTTGTGAAAACGTAATAATGTATTGTCATGTGTTTTTTATACTATGGTAGTGTTCAAGCATTGAACATTATTGTTAACAATATGAAATTAATTTGTTATTTAACAACTCATACAACGTATTATTATTAAATGCATATTTTACAAACAGAACCAAACAAACCAAATAACATAATTAAGTACCTGGAAGGGGATTTAGTGTGATTCAACAACAAAAGACAATCATCATCATTTTCCATCCCCGGCCCGCCTCGCCCGCATCGGCTTGCTTAAATTCTTACATAGAAGCTTATTTATATAAAATAATAATAATAAATAAATAAATATCCATTGACATTCACACAGCGCCATCTAGCCCCAAGTTAAGCGTTAAGCCTGTATTATGGGTACTAAACAACGGATAAACATACTTATTTTTTTTTTTTGTAAATACATACATATTATACATAGAAAACACCCAGACCATTACAAACAGACATGTTCATGCACACAAATGTTTGTACTGCCCGGGGATCGAACCCGGAACCCTTGGTGTAGCAGTCGACCTCTCAACCGCAACACCAAATGGGTCGTCAAAATACATCTTAATTTCCTTACAAAACGATGATCAGTGAAGGATTCTGGAAAAAAGTAACGTGCCAAAATGGTCTATGTTCTATGTTAATGGGGTCGGTTTCCGCACTTAGTCCGTGCAATGGACCATTGTGCGTGAGCCATGGCGGCCTGCTGGTCACTCCAGCCACCTCCCTACAGAAGCAGATCAGTCTTCCCGGTCTTCTCAAGGCGTCCGCAACTGTTACCAGTGACCCAATAGTTTACTTACGGATCTGGGCTACGCCTGTGCACCTAAGGAGCACATGCGCCTTCGTTGCCTTCTCCTCCATGCACGCTCTGCATAGAGGACTGTCCGTGATACCTAAAGTGTGGGAATGTTTGTTTAGTGAGCAATGTCCGGTAATTGTAACCGTCACCTGTCTCAGAATATTTCGAAATGTTTCAAAATGCAAATGATTCCGTTATTGAGTTTCCACGGGTGTTTGGCCTAACCTGAATACCGAGCTAAAGGAATATGAGTAATTTAATTGAGTATTCTTTTAGAAAGGAAGAGTTAAATCTTTTATTTCTAGTATATTTTACCTTTACCCTAATTCTTCCTACCTATACTTATTTTATGTAGCGTCGGTTGCTCATTGGTGTGGACTGTTGCCTTTCAACCTGGAGGGTGCAGGTTCAAATCCCACCACGTGCCAATGTGTTTTCGATTTTTTGAATTTATCTGTACGTTTATCCCACGCTCTTACTGAGAATGAAAACATCGCAAGGAAACCCGAGCATGCCTGGGAAGAGATTCGAAGGTTCTGCGTGAAGTCGGTCAATCCCACAGATTTCCCAATACAGGAGATGGGGCAAGCCGCGTTAAAAAGTGCGACAAATGTATGCTCAACGAGCATACACTGGCTATAGTTTACGCTCCGTGAGACGAATGAAGACGCACGAATTTTAGAAGAAATTACCGTTTTTTTTCCAAAATGTCATTCTGTGCAATTGTAACATGCCATCATCGCAGTGAATCAGTAAAATTTACCAAGAAATATAATATCTTTTCACAGGTAAGAATTGAAAAGTAATTGCGACACTGGGACTGCCTATAAACTTGGCGGCTTGTCCAGTCTAATTGTTATTCGGATGTCTGTGGTCAATCCACACTGGGCCCCCGTGGATGACTAAACCTATACACCTTATACGGGTAGGCTCGTGCCCCTCAGTGGGGACGTAAGATGAGCTGATGATGATATTATGTTTATGTCCAATTTTTGTGCTTTTTCCTCCTGCAACGCTTTAACGTCTGAAATTAAAAAGACCTAGAGAAAGGTCGCAAAACATTTTATAGCTGAAAATTTTATAGACGTTAAAGGTGTTTTATATTTTTCACTTTATATCAAAGCTCAAGATTCTTTTTCTAAAAGCGTCTTACGACTGAGTCAAGTGCGTAATTAAGTTTGAAGCGTGAAAAGCGCAATTAAAAAGCGTTTAATGCAGCTTGTGCCGGAAGGGCATCAGTTACAAATGTTACTGTAAAAGTTGTAATTCATAAGTCAAGATCTTTGCCAACGTTTTTTTTAACACGTTGTACGACGTCGGGGTCTACTGTTGTGTCTGGTATCATGGCAGTCAAAGGGTTAGTTAATAGGGCGGTCATTTCGCTCATCTGTAGGTAAGTGGTACGGCTGTTTTTTTTACACTAACGAGCATTTTTGTTGTATAAATGATCATATGACTTGTTATTAACATTAATAATACAAAGCCTACTTATTCAGCTGTAATTACATTTCAAAGGATGTAATTATTCAGGCGCCCGTTTCTAATGGACCTATTTTATTTCACAATCGCGGATATTTCACGATTCGACATTCGCGCCTCCTAGCGATCCCTTGAACCCGCATTCCATCTTGTCTGGGCTCAAGGCCAGATTTTTCCTCATCTTTTGCTATAGAAATTTCAAACACTATTGTATTGTAGTACAAAGTGTTTGGAATAAAAATATATTGGCTGAATATGTGACTATGTATATTCTTAGTGATACATAACGTGATTTGACACAGTGCCTATAGAATATTTAAAGCTATAATAATATTTTAGGAGAGCATTCATTTAGCATCGGTGGCTTGTGACATTCGTGTGACTGTTGCGTTCGGTTCTGGAGGGTGCAGGTTCAAATCACGCCACATACCAATATCTTTCTTATTTTCTAATAATATGTACGTTTCTCCGTACTCTAGAGGGTGAAGAAACTTTTTTACTTTGGAAGCTCGCGCAAACTATTCAATTTATAATAAAATGATATGAGAACCTCAATACTATTTTTCAAGATCTATACATTGATACCCACACGTGGGGGTAAGAAGAAAAAAAATTTCAATTTCAGTTCAATGTACGGCCTTCCGATTATAAATGACCCCGCCATAATCGCACCCATGTACATAAAGACTA